>QNTS01000463.1:537242-595376 GCA_003317085.1 Hucho hucho
TCTCGCTCCCTCTACGTCTCGCTCTCGCTCCCTCTACGTCTCGCTCTCGCTCCCTCTACGTCTCGCTCCCTCTACGTCTCGCTCTCGCTCCCTCTATGTCTCGCTCCCTCTGTCTCACTCCCTCTCCGACTCGCTCCCTCTCCGACTCGCTCCCTCCCGTATTTTGAAAGCGTGGTCGCACAAAACCCTGAGGGAGATTTTACCGTAATTCCGTTACCAAAGTTTGCTCTGCACAGTTCTTCCACTAAATTCACCCCTGCAGGTGAGAATGCGGTCCAGGAGCAGCACAGCCATGGAGGGCCCAGATGACGGACAGATAAACCCGGTTACCCAGCCCACTAAAGCCTTCACCAAAGAGGAGGAGGAGGAGGAGGAGAACACACTAGAGCTGATGAAGAGGAGAATGAAAATCCAGCGGGCAGAGAAAGAGGGGAAGATCCAGACAGTGGAGCCTGGAACAGTGAAAAGGCCCCAGAGAACCCCAGAAAGCGGCAGAGGACAACAGAATGCAGCATGGGTGATGGACCTCTCTAAGGAGGACTTTCTCCATCTGCTGGGGGTCATGGAGGGAGAGGTGCAGGTGAGAGGTTCTCCACTGACACTGTGCTGCTGTGTGCTAGCTACTGTAACTTCTAACATTGATTGCGTCCCAAATGGCACACCACTCCCTTGATAGTGCTCTGGTAAAAAAGTTGTGCACTATATAGGGAATAGGGTGCGATTTGGAATCCACACAGAGTATCTTCACACTGTGCTGCTGTGTGCTAACTGCTAACATTGTGGTCAGTGGTTTGGGTTATATTTGGCACGTGGTAACATCTCAGCCTCTCAGTGTCAGGCTGGACATGTTAGTGTAACCAGAAGTCATCCTACTGACTCACTGCTGGGGAGTCAACCTCAGTGTCAGCAGCCATGAACTCTGGTCCCTTCCAACCCTGCCCCACTCTGCAGATCCCGATGAGCAAGAAGCAGAGACTACTAGGGGCTGTCCTGTGTTAAGCCTGCTGCTAATTATTTCCTTAACCAAGTTTTATAAACAAACCTCCAGGGAGAGAGGGCTGCTGCTGCTGCTGCTATCAGGTCTATCCTCAACCCTCGTTCCATCCTGCTGATTTGTTTAGGTGTGTTGATGACTTTCCAAAGTTGCAACTTGGGGTAAATAACATGTCCTCCTACTACACCGTATGTTGAAATCCAACCCTGAACATTTTGAAATCCAACATGTTCTGAATGTCTAATCAACACTGAAGAATGGTTCACTCTGGTCAAAAGTTGTGCACTACATAGGGAATAGGGTGCCATTTGAGAAACAACCTGTGTAATGAAAATTGCATTTGAATGAAAGGAGACACTCAGAGGTCTATCTGACGAGAACAGCACCACTCTGTGGGGAGAGTTGAGATCACAGTGCTGGAAAACTCACCATAAAATCTACTGTTTATTTTGAATAGTTGCCCCACCCTGTGGTCATGTCAATATGATGATCATACTTCAAAATAATTGTATATGGTTTCCCCTGGATATTCTCCAACCATTCTGAAAGCTCATAAACCACTTAAAAAAACTAAAACCTCAATCTCTAATCACAACAGCAAAGCCACATCTGTCAGTTTGAAGTGGTTTTATTGTCATCTAGAATAAAGAAAATCAAAGTAAAAAGAAGGTTATTGTCTTTGTCTCTCTGTTTAAATGGTTCTTAAGTGACCTAACGTGTCCCCCTGCTCCTCGTGTCTGTAGGCCAGAGAGGATATCATCCACATGCTGAAGTCAGAGCGTACCCAACCTGAAGCCCTGGAGGCCCATTACGGTTCAGCTGCCCCAATCAAACCCCTCCAGGCCCTGCAGAGAGACAGCCTACTGACAAACAACACTACAACGCTAGGGGACGACGTCTACCAGATGCCCATGCAAGAGGTGAGGCAGTGCCACGATAGAAATGTATATCAAAATGAATATAGATTAAATATAGCTAGCATTAGCTACCCTGTGTTAATAAATAAGTCAATGTTTCATTAATATATTGGATAGATACCAGTGTATGAATGAGTCAGACAAATGGCTCCCTATTCCCTAATTAGTGCACTACTTTTGACCATATGGGCCCTGGTCAAAAGTAATGCACTAATCTGGGATTAGGGTGCCATTTGGGATGAAACCATGGTGGTTGTCATTGAAGACCCTCTAATATGTTGATCAGTTGGACCGGCTGGAGGACAAGCATCGCGAGACTTATAGGCGTATGCTGGAGCAGCTGCTGCTGGCTGAGAAGTGTCACCGCCGCACGGTTAACGAGCTGGACAATGAGAAACGCAAACACACCGACTTCATGAACAAGAGTGATGACTTCACCAACTTACTGGAACAGGAGAGGGAGAGGTGAGGGGAAGTGTGTGTGTGTGTGTGTGTGTGTGTGTGTGAGAGATTTGCCTGTTCCTATCTCATTCCATGCAAGTACGTACATCATGTTTACTACAGAATTGGTTGTGTGTCACGGGGACGTTGAGAAACAGGACATGATGAGGGATGAAAGAGATCTGATGCCATGCTACAGCTCCTCTCCGTCTCTCTCTCTCACACACGCACATTTGTTTTCCTATCCTTGTGGGGACCAAACATTTGATTCCCATTCCAAATTCTATTTTCCCTAACCCCAAACCTAACCCTTAACACCTAATTCTAACCCTGACCCTAAGCTAAGAGCCTAAAATAGTTTTTGTTCCTTGTGTGAAACGGCGAAATGTCCCAACTTGTCAGAATTTTCCTTGATTTACTATCCTTGCTAGGACTTCTGGTCCCCACATGGATAGTACAACCAAAAAACACACACACACAGTCCCCATCAAGCAGTTCTGCCAAAGCAATACCGGACAAAGAGCGAGGGACAAAGCTGTACATGAGACAGAGGCAGCTTCAAATAGCCATGACGTAGCGTGTAAAGGACACCCGAGCAAGTGAACCTCTCAAAGGGCTGGAAAGAGGCCCTAAGGGGTCCTGCAAGGCCCTGTTGATAAGGGTGAACAGTCAATGCTTAATAGAGTGATGAATAGACTCAACCAATAAAAAATGACACACCAGGACCGGGCAGTGCCACGCTCTCCAACCCTGTTCCTGGAGAGCTACCCTCCTGTAGGTTTTCACTCCAACTCCAGTTGTAACTAATCCGATTCTCCAGGAACAGGGTTGGAGAGCCCTGACGTAACCATTGTCAATGAACACACCATATAGAAGAGGTACTGACATAGTGAAATATACGTTGCTATAACTATGATTCACAGTGTTATGGCAATATTACTTAGATTACTTTTCTAATGGCATTGCTATTGTATTAATAACACACCATTTACCTTTATTGATAAAAAGCTGTCATTTTCCATCAAATACACGTATCCTACTGTGAGACCAACTATGTTTTTGGCTATGGCTTCAAAGTAACTGTCCAGTGAAAATCCCACTTTTAAAAGTTCATATTCTGTTAACTCACATCCAAATAATGTTGTTGACCAATCCTATACTCGTATTTGATGCCAAACATAAGTTATATAAAAATTATATAAAAAAACACAGAAAACTTGTATCTGAAACAAAATGTTTAAAAAATACTTTCCATTTCCTCATAGAGGATGATGTCATCCTCCTGAGGCGGATGAGCTGGCCAATCAGCGGTCTACTTGCATTAATATTTTTTATGACTGGTATACGCCAACACCATTCTGTTGTTGGGGTACGCCCACACCATTCCAACACAGAAAAGCTGATTTTTAACATACTTAATTACCTTTTTCTGAAAGGAAAACTATTTCACCCATATGGTAATTATAGGTAAAATTTCACAGAAATCTGGAAACACTGGACAGTTACTTTAAAGCAAGAAGATGTAGAAGAGATTTTAAAAATCCAATACCAGCATCATGCTCCAAAACGGAATTTATGATGCTCATAACAGAGGTGGAATCCAGATGTCAATCTAATCTGGCCCCCAGTAAAGTGCCTCAGTGGTACCCTGTTCCGTATGTAGTGCACTACTTTTGATCAGGGCCCATAGGGATCTGGTTAAATGTTGTGCACTATGTAAGGAATAGGGTGCCATTTGGGATGTAGACTTAAAGACCTGCAAGTCAAGACAGAACCACTGACATCATCACCTATGTACAGAAGGGAAAGGGGAAAGGGGGATGCCTAGTCAGTTGCACAACTGAATGCATTAAACTGAAATCAGTAATCTGAGTAATGTGATAAGACCCAGAGCAGGGATCTGTCTATCTGATAATGCATGGCCATGAATGGCCCCTCACCATCAGAACACTACAGTGCTACTCCAGGTGTAAAACACTCCCCAATGGAAAGAGCTCATGCCTCACTGAACCGTTTACCCACAACATGAAAATATGGTAGTGTTTTGACAGTGGGTTGCATGCTTATTGACTAGTGGGCTTATGTAAGGAACTGATTATTGTCCGTTCCTATTTGAGTAAAAAATGTTGTTGTATATGCCTTCTTCCATGAGAAAAAAGCTGCCCTGCGTTTCCAAATAAACACTGTGTACGCAAATCATTTATGTCAATTGTAATTTTCTATAATGAATGACCTTGTGCTTAATTATTTAATTGCCTCTTGTTCACATGTTTTTCACATGTTGTTCGTTACATTTCCATACATGCAAATACATACATGCTCCTTCAGTGGAGCACTGGCTGACTTACCATTAGGCAGAAGAGGTCATTTCCTCTGGCCTCACATCATCAAGGGGCCTCATGAGCTGTGCATAAAAAATTCAAAAACAAACATTTTATTTTCTAATTTCTCCGCTTGAGGCCCCCTCATGCTCCACTCAAGGCATTAAAAAAAATCCACATAAAAATGTATCTGCGGGGGAAGGTGTCAGACCAGGAGACATCCTGAAAAATCGGTCTTCTCATGAAGCATGTGAAGCGTCTGAACGGTTTTGGACATACCCATCTCTGGAAAGATGAGAATCTCAACCCCCACAAGTGCCACGAGACTCGTCTGAAAGTAACCCCGGTAGAGGCCCGAAAAATATAGGGGAGTGAATAGGGCATTTCCACATAAAAAGGTATACATCTTTTTTGAGGGCTTCTTATATCTCTCAGATATAGGACAGACACTTCAAAACATACTTCCTTTCGATTACATTTTTACTATCCGTTTTTGCATGTATGAATCTGTTATTAAAAGGCTTTTCTTTGGGCTAATAGCAGTGTTTCATCAAATAATATGTACTTGTAGTTTTTATTCCTGCGGGGTTACTAAAAATTGAATATCAAATAGCTAAATGATCATTGGTATGACCATCTGAAAACAATTCCATATGTTAGCTTAGTAGAAACCCAGCCTCTGGCCCTCAGACACTAGGTGGATACAATAGGCATTTCTTTAGTAAAAAGACAGGTGCTGCTCATAATACTGCAATTGTCGCCGAGGCAGAAGACATGTACATGTAGCCCATGTATCTGATGCTGTCTGGCCAAAAATATTATGGCATGTCATACTCTGTTTGGCGTGACAGTGTCAGATACATGGGCTACATATAGTAAGACAGAGGGGGCGCTGTTTGGCTTGCTTGGATGCTGTCTTCGGTGAGAACATGCAACAATTGCAAAAGAGTTACAGTTCATATAAGGAAATCAGTCAATTGAAATAAATAAATTAGGCCCTAATCGATAGATTTCACATGACTGGCAATACAGATATACATTGGTTGGCCCTAGATACCTTAAAAAAATGAGGTGATGTCGGTGGATGAACAGCACAACAATGGGCTTCAGGATCTCATCACAGTATCTCATTCAAAAGTGCATTCAAATTAACTTAGATAAAATGCAATTGTGCCCATACCATAATCCCACCGCCACCATGGGGCACTCTGTTCACAACGTTGATTCAGTGTAGTTTCAGTCACTTGCTAATTAAAGGAAAGTTGGCGGGTGTACAGTGCACTGTTCGGATGCTGGAATTATTTTGGATGAATGTGAGGTACTTTTTTAATAAAGTGATTTGTTTGACAATTAGATTAAAACATCATGACTGTTTGTGTTCATGGCACATTAAAAGGTAATAAATTTTTTACAGTTAAATTACATGTCTGATGGGGCCCTCAGTCTGATGGGGCCCTCAAATCCTGATGGGGCCCTCAGACTGGCCTCTGCCTGGGGCCTCCAAATCACTAAGTCCACCGCTGCAGTGGTGATGTTTCTATCTCTGTTTGTGAGAAATAGACAAGAGGATGTTACCCGCACTGCCAGACAGTAAATGCCAGACACAGACGCTTCCCGGCATACACTCTGTGATTTTCAGACATACAGCCCAGCGTCCAGAATGGCACCCTATTCGCTACATAGTGCACTACTTTGACCAGAGCCTCATGGGCCCTTGTTAAAAGTAGTGCATAGGGCTCTGGTCAAAAGTAGTGGACTATATAAGGAACAAGGTGCTATTTGGGATGTCTTTCCATGGACCCAATACACCTCTGCATAGTCAGGTAGGGCTTCACATTACTTAATGATTTTGAGGAATGCCCTTGAAATCCTAGTACCCCATCTGTGTTCAGCCTGAGAACTGCCTTGTTTTTCTGAGTTGAGGACATGCAGGGTGGTTGGTTCAGTGAACTAGTGAACAAATTCAGAGGTTTCACGGTCTGTTGGACGTAGCGTGGAGAAGACAGCCCATGACTTCACAGAGTCTAATTACCTTGTTGAAAATGGCCAGCATGCTGGCAGATACCCATAGACTTCCAGTCACTGCGCTTACGCTAGTTAGCATTGGCTCACGAAACTACGTCTAACTTCCTTCATAGTGGACATAAAAACGTTATCCACAAGTTGATTTGACTTAGTTGAAAGGCCCTCAAATCCCAAAGTATTCCTTTTATGCAGGCTGAGAACAACAAGCTGACCAACAACTGTACATTTAGTTAAAGCCTTTAGCTAGGTTTATATGAATGGAGTCTTAGAGGGAGTGTTAAAAATATGACATGTTTAAATAATACATTTGGGGGGGGTTTATATTCCTATTTGGTTTGAGTGGGTCACATTCAGCAACATGGGAAATGAGACTAGTGACTTCTGCACAATTCAAATGCATGAAAATGATTATACTCCATCTCCAAACACCTCAACATCATTACTCATTTGGTGAGCAGATGTCCATCTCTGATTTTCTCTCAGTCTCGAGTTTTGAAAGATTTTGTAAAGCAGCATACAGCTTTATAAATGTGTGCTTTGTCTGTGGGAGTCTGTACATTGCAAACTAAATACTTACAAGCTCTTGTCTTGTGCTCTCTGACGCACAGATTTGCAGTTGCCCCATCAACCCCCACCGATGACCCTTCCCCTCCGCGCCTCCCCCCCCGTCAACCCCCTCCCCCGCTCTCTCAGCACCGTGTGATAACACATTCCTCCCAGCTGCAGTCATCTCAGAGATTCACTCACTGTAGGTGATGTCATAGACTGGACAACCCTGAGCACCTGTGAAAGGATGCAAGTCAGCGCGCACACACACACACGACAGAGACAGAGAGAGCTCTGCCTGCCAGGCCAAATAGATGGTCTTTGTTTGTATTTCATCCACTCTGGTGGAACCTCTCTCACTACCACCACACCTTTTCTAGCAGGTCTTCTGTCAGTAGTTATTCTTACAAGAAGATATATATGTTTTCCCTGAATGAAAATATAGTGATATGGCCGTCTCTGTTTTCCAAATGTGTTACTTTAAACTGAAACAAAAATTGGACAAGATGATTCTCTCCCAGAGGAAAACATTCTCCCTGAGTAGAGTAGTTATTTTCAAATGTGACTTCTTCCTTTCTATTCAAAGTTTTTTTTATAGTAATCGTGATCATTATACTAATTGGTGTGTCATTAGTTTCTTCTCTCCTGTGGGCTTGGCTTTGGCCACAGACATGTGGTATGGGAGGTTTGGACCTTCTCTGCTAGACGTCACTGATAGGCCTCTGTCAACAGAATGCCTATGAATAGCCCTGACCACCAGGAAGCATACTGGTCATCTGCTAAAGGACTTATTCATAATACCATGAAACACTACCATCACCACTGAGAATGGTGGAATCCAGGGAGTATCTTGTAGCACAACAATATTAGTCATAAGTAGTGCACTATAAAGGGAATAGGGTGCCATTTGGTCCCAAACGTGGTCTCCTCAGAAAGATTTTCTGCATACCTTGAAGTAGCCTTGTTGTATAATTCCTCTCTCCTGAAATGCAATGGTAGCTAATGGTCAATACCTGCATGAGTCATGCAACAGTTAATTCCTCTATTTTCTTTAATCTGGAGCCTTTTCTCCTCGACAGCTGCCAGGCATATTGTGTTGAAGGCCACCCTGAACCTCGTGATGCAGGTTTTAGGATTCATATGACGAGTGACATCGTCTGTGTGGTATTTGCATGATTCCATTTTTACAAGACCACAAGTGTTGCTCCCCAACCAGGAGCTGTAGTGTGGGTGAGAGATCCTGTATGTGCTTTAATGGTGAGAGCATTGCAGTGCTGCAAATATCTGCAACATTCCTGCGACAGACTAGCGTTCTGTCCAGGGGGTGTATTTGTTCATCAAGCTGCCTTACAGTACAGATACAAGAGCTTGGCCCATAGGGCAGGAGTCTTTCTGGTCTACTTGTATCCAACCTTGGGATCTGGCATCTATTAATTACACTGTGCACTATGGATGTAGCAGTAGCATCCTACACAGATAGACATTTGGATTTTATTCTACCACTTTGCTTCCTTTTGCATTCAAGGGACAGAAGATAATGAACTAGAGGGTCTGGCACTAGTGTGACATTGTTCTCCCCAAAACAAAACTTTCCCCTTGTTGCCTTGTTTCTATGGAAACACGGTTGGTCGCAAGAAGGACAAGAGACAATTGGGTCAGGCAAGACACCAGCTAGTGTATGGGAAATGGAAAGACACTGCTAACTTTATCACTTTACCTCTGGTCTAAAAGGCTGCTGCAAATCTACTGTATTTCTCACCAATACAATTCCCCCTCTCTGTTGGAGGAGAGAGAGAGAGAGAGAGAGAGAGAGAGAGAGAGAGAGAGAGAGAGAGAGAGAGAGAGAGAGAAGAAAGAGGGGAACAGGAAAGATAGTGTAAAAAGCCTTCCCCCCTGGCTTGAACTCCTCCTCTGTGGCCAAACAAGGGCAGCACCATTCTGTGCCATGAATGGGAGGAGGGATGACATCACCACCCGCTAGTGGAGCAGGGCTAGTTTTACACAACATTCACCTTTCATTGTCCATTGATGACATGTTTGGAATGTGATGGCTAAGTCCCTGTGGAGTGGGGGCCCTCTCATGACCCTGTGAGAGAGCCGCTGCCCGCATACAGCTCAGCTCCTGCACTATTCAAAACACACTAGGCATGGACCTACCTGCTATGCATCCCTCCTGACTAGCAGTCGGTAAGTCTGAGAGCTTAAGCTGTTGAAACTTTAAGAAAACAACGCAATCTGGCTGCGATCAATATTGTTAGACCAGCTCCTGCTGGATTTGGGTAATGTGCCATGCAGGGAGAATGTTTGTAATGCAAAGTAACAGGCTTCAACAAAGGACAATGATGTGCAGGACTCACTCCTGATTATGAGTTTCTAGTGTGTCCACCATATGGAGGGGACCTGTTGCAGGCATCATACTCTCTCTATAGCACTTGGACAGAGAGACTCCCGCAGAGATTAGTTAAACATCTACTAACATTATTTTGTTAAGGTTCACTCGGTGTCCCTAGGTTGGCAGTGTGCCACATTAAGGACACTGGTTGTGTTTTTACAGCTTAGCTAGCATATCTCTGATGTTGTGGTACTTTGCTCTTTGTGAAGGGTAGGGTTACGGGTTACCCCTGTTGAGGAGAATCACATGAGGGTTCAGGCTTCTAATCTGCCCTCCTGTTGTTCCCTCTCCTATCATGCCTTTGCCATCTCTTCTGCTTGCCTGCCTCCCATCCCAGCTCCCACCACTGCCCACTGGGCTCTGGGCTGGGGGTAAGGAACTCATTTTGAGTCTGGTCAGGCTCCTCTACTCTGGGAACTACAGAGATGTGCAAGTGCACACTAACAGGGCATTCTATACAGTGTAGTTCATTTCAGTGTCTCACATGCTACCTATCACAAAGAAATGTTTAAAATGTTAGTCAACTTTGGAGATTTGTGAGAAATGTTGAGTTAGAATACTTTTTCATTCATTCTGTTAATGCTTTTTTTATTTTTTACTATTTGTACTTTACAAACTCATAGGTTCAATAGTTGTAAGTACTAAGTACTATGTAGCAGTAGGTAACTATATAGAAGGGGATCAATCATTATTACATCAGGAGCAACATCTAAAATAGAGAATTTAAATTTCAATCACACTTTATCTCTCTCACTCCCTCTCTCTCTCTGTCACTTTCTCTCTCCCTCTCCCAGATTAAAGGAGCTGCTGGAGCAGGAGAAGGTGTACCAGGCTCGTAAAGACAAGGATCAGAGCAGGAGGCTAGAGAAGGTCCGTGAGGAGCTGGTCAAACTCAAGTCCTTCGTCCTGATGCTGGTGGACGAGCGGCAGCTCCACATCGAGCAGATTGACCAGCAGAGCCAGAAGGTCCAGGACCTCAGCAGCGAGCTCCAGGAGAGAGAACAGCGACTGGTCGCTGTCAGCGGCAACGCCAAGGAGGACAGCCAGAAGGTCCTCAAACTCGAGGCGGAGCTAGAGTCCAAAGCCGCCAAGTTCACCCAGGAGCGTGAGGAGATGACTGCCAAGCTGGCCAACCAGGAGTCCCAGAGCCGCCAGCTCCGCCTGAAGCTGGCAAGCCTGGCCCACAAGATCGAGGAGCTGGAGGAGAGCAACAAGGCACTGCAGAAGTCAGAGGAAGACCTCATGGAGCTGAGGGACAAGATCAGCAAGGGGGAGTGTGGGAACTCCAGCCTCATGGCGGAGCTGGAGATACTGCGCAAGAGAGTCCTGGAGATGGAGGGCAAGGACGAGGAGATCACCAAGACAGAGAGCCAAGCCAGGGAGCTGAGGAAGAGGTTACAAGACGAGGAGACCACCGGCCGGGAGCTGAGGCTGGAGGTGGAGAAATTGCAAAAGAGAATGGGGGAGCTGGAGAAACTGGAGGGGGCTTTCAACACGAGCAAATCAGAATGTGCAACACTTCATATTAACATAGTAAGAGAGAAAGGACTGGCAAATGACTTAGCGGTTGAGCTGGACACAGTGAAAAACCGTATGAAAGAATTGGAGAACTCTGAATCGAGACTTGAGAAAGCAGAGATGGGCCTAAAGGATGACCTGATGAAGCTGAAGTCATTTACAGTGATACTGGTGGATGAGAGGAAGAACATGACTGAGAGAATTAAACAGGAGGAGCTAAAGAGCGATGATTTAAATAAGATGTTCAAGACTGAGCAGGGTAAAGTTATGGAAGTCACAGAAAAGTTGATTGAGGAGAGCAAAAAATTCCTCAGACTGAAATCAGAAATGGAGGTAAAAGTAACATCTCTTAGTAAAGAGAAAGATGAACTGAAAACGAAACTCGCAAGTGAAGAGGAAAAGGGCAGGGATCTTAGCTTCAAGGTCGGCGTGATGAAAAAACAAATGAAGGGGCTAGAGGAGGCAGAAAGAGAATCATTAAAAAGCAGAGCTAATAAGGACAAGAGATCCCTAGAGGAGCACAACAAAGTCAAGGAGCTAACACAGGAAATCGAAAGACTCAAAAACCGCCTTAAACAGCTAGAGGTGGTGGAAGGTGACCTGATGAAGACAGAGGACGAGTACGAATTACTGGAGAAGAAGTTCAGAACGGAGCACGACAAGGCCAATGTCCTTGCGCAGCTGCTGGATGAGATGAAGAGTCAGACCGCCATGAACAAGGCCATAGAGAAGGGAGAGGCGGTGAGCCAGGAGGCTGAGTTAAGGATGCGCTGCAAAATAGAAGAGGCCAGAACCAGAGACCTGCAGGCAGATGTCCAGGCCCTCAAAGAGAAGATCCACGAGCTGATGAACAAGGAGGACCAGCTCTCCCAGCTGCAGGTGGACTACTCCCTCCTCCAGCAGAGGTTCCTGGAGGAGGATGACAAGAAGAAGAGCCTGAGCCAGGAAGTGGTCAACCTCACCAAAGAGCTGGAGGTCACCAAGCGCTACAGCCGCGCCCTGCGTCCCAGCATGAATGGGAGGAGGATAGTAGACGTCCCAGTCACCTCCACCGCAGTGCAGACAGACGTAGTGGTCAATGAGCCTGTTGAGGAGGACACACCTGCAGTGTTCATCAGGAAATCTGTCCTGGAGGAGAACCATATTATGAGCAACCTGAGGCAGAGGGGTCTAAAGAAGCCTGCAATCGTGCTGGAGCGCTACCCCCCTGCAGCCACGGATCTGGGCATGCGAAAATCTTGGATACCCTGGATGAAAAAGAATGATGCAGTGACGATCACTCAGACTACCCCAGAGAAGACCCTATCCCCTCATATTAATGGGGACTCTTCCCCTCGTCCACCCAAGCTGACCATGTCCCAAAAGCCAGGCCAGCCGCTGCACATTCGAGTGACCCCCGATCACGAGAAAAGCACTGCCTCCTTGGAGATCACCAGCCCTCGTGCTGAGGACTTCTTCTCCAGCGCCACCATCATCCCCACTCTGGGCCTTCAGAGGCCCCGCATCACCATTGTTCCCAAGCCCACCACCGTGTCCTCAAAGAGCAAGCCAGGTGAGGGCATGATGGGGGGGCCTGAGCGGTGCAAGTCTCCAGTTACCATCACCACCATCTCCAGGGCCAAGTCCCCAGACAGGAGTAAGGGCTCCTCCTACTCAGACTCGAACAGACCTCTCTCCCCCGTCTCCATCATCACAGTGAACACCACTCCAGTGGCAGAGGCCTTTGCCTCCGCATCCCCTGAACCCCATGACATGAGCACCATGGGCCAGGCTGTGTTCAAGGTGACCCCAGAGAAGCAGACAGTGCCCACGCCTGTCAGAAACTACAACTCCAATGCCAGTATCATCACCACCACAGAGGACAACAAGATCCACATCCATCTGGGAGCTCAGTTCAAGAAGCCATCAAACCGCAGCAGTAGCAGCCCCACAGTGACAGTAAGGCCCCTTAGTGTAAGCACAGAGAGCAAGGAGGCACCCACGGGTACGGTGCTGCGCCCCCCATGTCACCCCAACAACACTACCATGCCTGGGAAGACTACGCCAAGCAAATTGACCAGCAGCATCACCATCACCCCCATCACTTCTGCCCTCTCCAGGCCAACTCAGTCTGTGGTGAGTATTCAAAATCTAGTATATTTACATAAGCCCTCTATCTCTCTCTCTCTGCCCCTTTATATGATGATTTGAACAAGGACTGTCTCACTAACAGAGAGGCTTTTAATTGCACAATTTAAAAATTGCTTGGATGTAGTCATTTACAGCTGGCAGGCTAAGTACATTCTATTCCATTATTAGTAACAAAGTATTTATGTTCAATTATGTGACTTTCTTTTCAGATAAAACAATCTAAATGATATCCAATCTTCTATATTTCAGTTTCTTCTTAAATGTTTCAAAATGATATCAGGTGGGGTCTGCTCCCTAGATATCACTGTTTCCAGGTATACCAAAATAAATACACTTCTTATATTACGTATTACTGTACCAATACTAACACTGGAATGAATTGACATGCATATCCCCAACATAAAAAGGCCACTCTTAAAGGGCCTTGTTTTGACACCACCAGTTTCTACTGGCACAAACTGACATGTTCCTTCCTTTTAACCCAAAATAGACCAGTGATGACCAATTTGGACCAGTGATGACCAATTTGGATGTTTACTACTAAAGTGGGCTGACCTGCACATCAGCAATAAGACCAGCTTACTGTAGTGTATAATATCTTATCCCAAGTTATGTTAATGGGATGCTAGCTTTGAAATGCACTCTCCTAATGCTGTGAAGTGTGAGGTGAGCTTTGGTAACTATGGTAACATTGTGGCATTTCATACAGCTAGATTTAAAAGAAGCTCTTTATGGATGGAAGCTTTTTGAAAGATAAGAAATGCAACACTTCAATTCTATTGCAATTCTAAGCAAAATCCATATCCAAGATGGCCAACTCTTGTCATCCCTCTTGAATCGGTGTGAATGTATTTCTTTCACTTACATGTAATTCTGCAACACTGTTTTAACAATGATAAAACAGTGGTCTCACAGAAACAAGTATATAGCTTGCCAGCTTGAATTTGCTTCCACCAAATGTACACAAAGTAAATTGTTGTTGTTGCTATTGTGCTTGTCTATGATAATAATACTTGAAAAAAACTTTTCTGTCTGTGCTTATGTCTTACTTTGTGTGATTCCTTTCAGCCCGGGGCGGATGTGCAGTCTCGGGCCACAGCCACACGAATCCCTATGCCAAAAGGTATGAAAACAGGCAAGGCAGTTGTGACAGGCGTTTCCACTGTGACACGGTTAGATTCGCGAGCCGAGAGCCAGTCTATGAAAATTGAACTGAAGAGGTCGACAGTCTGCAGCTCTACCTCCTCAGGGGGAGGGAAGTGCTGAGGGCCACATGCTGCCCCCACTATCCATCTATGGACTCAGTCACCCATGATTCAATTCTGACCAGTCTGTTGCCAGCCAAAAACAGATAGAATAGGATACTGTAGCCGGCACTGGACTTCATCTGCTCACAGATACACACAGAATAGCTCTATCACAGAAACACAGACATGTCCCTTTTCTCCATTTCAAACATTGGGGCAAAGCACATTGAAGTGAGATTGTATTGTAGTTATGTATGTTTTCCAAAAATATTTGTATATCCATGTTGATTTCGATCAGGCTGTGTGGCACGTTGACCAGAATGCATTTCCATGCATGTTTTAATCTGCCCAGAATGCAATGTTTTTTTTTGATTGACACAATGTTATTAAACCCTCATCAGGCTTGTTGTCACACTGAGAGTTGTTATTTTTTTGTTTCATAATTCCTGTTGTTAAAGGTCTAATGTATACATCTTTTTTTTTATCTCAATATCAAATCAAGTAAGTATCTTAGTGTGATTGTTTTCAATTAAAATGGTCAAAAAGAAACAAAAATAGCATCTTAGCAAAGGACAATTTCTCAAGCAAATATTTATGGGAATGGTCTGAGTGGGGAGGGGAAAACTGAAAATTACCTGTCTTTTCAAACAGCTGTTACACTAAAAGGGCATTATCATCATATTCACAGGATTATTTCAACCTCAGTGTGGAAATATGTATATAAAACACAAGATAATCAAATTTTTGACTGCACTGGGCCTTTAATATTTTTGTTTATTTCACCATTTCTTATGGAGGTTTCGGAAAACAGTACAGTAGCTCTTATGAATTTCGTGTGTAAAATACCTTTTGATCAGTCGTCAACAACACTAATTTGTGCCACAACATTTTTTTAAATAATTTTTCTTTGGAATAAAGTACAACTGTTGTTTGTTTATATTATTCATGTGGAGACATTACAATGCAAAATCTTCTTGATGTTCACTAAATAAAGAATTTTGTGAAAGCAGGAGAGTGAGCGTAACAAACAGGAAACCTTCCATAGTGTTTTATCCATACTGCTCTCATAGAGGACTAGAGGCCCAGGGTGGGGATGATGGTGGCGCTGGAGAAGAAGTCTTTATATCTGTACCATTACAGCGTCTGTTACAGCATGGGCAGCGCCATCGAGGCTACGACCCATATAAATCCCGACCCGGTTGACTACTTTGACTACTGTAAAATAGAGCAAGCATGGTGGAATCCCTCAATGGCAATGTCCATGCTAAACCGGGTTACGTCCATGATGAGTCCTCTATCTCTGTGACTGCTCTGTAGAATGGCTTACAGCATGTTAGAGAATAGTAAGCAAAAATTAACTCTTCATCTGTAATCTTGCATGTCCATAATGTTTTAGGGACAGATTGAAATTTACTGGGTGGGAGGAGCTGGTCCAACTCAATGTGTCATTAAAAAACAAAATGCTGTGTGGCACAGTCGATGCCACGCAGGGCTATGGGCCAGAAGGTTGAGGGTTCACCGACCACCACAGACGAGCTCACTCTCCCTGCCTTTTTATTACACTACAATCAGAGCCGGCTGCAGACAATGATCAGCTAGGGGGAAATCAGATGTTCTACATTTTCATGCCATATTTATAATTATATAAAATATATGCAACAAATTTTCCATTAACAGGTTTCTGTGCCAATGTGTCACACAACCAAGAAACAAAGCATACCGACTTCGGGCACTTCAATATCATGGTTTGTGTTCTAACACCACAATAAATAAACTGTCAATCTCGAGAAACAGAAAA
The DNA here is from genome assembly GCA_003317085.1 of Hucho hucho. Classification (NCBI taxonomy): domain Eukaryota; kingdom Metazoa; phylum Chordata; class Actinopteri; order Salmoniformes; family Salmonidae; genus Hucho; species Hucho hucho. Next base: position 553,572 of record QNTS01000463.1, read on the forward strand.
CACATCCCAACATACATCCCTCCCTACCTTGTAGGCCTACCCAGTATCCAAGGTTTGGTTTGACAATCTCAGAATGTCATTCAACTTTTTGGTGTTTTGTAACAGATGTCTCTTTCCATTCATCAATTAACCGCTGCACCGCTTGGATTGATTGATTTTAATTGTCAGTTTAAAAAATACATACAGTACCAGTCAAAAGTTTGGACACCTTTTTCTTTACTTTTTACTATTTTCTACATTGTAGAATAATAGTGAAGACATCAAAACTATGAAATAACACGTATGGAATCATGTAATAACCAAAAAAGTGTTAAACAAATAAAAAAATATGTTATATTTGAGATTCTTCCAAATAGCCACACTTTGCCTTGATGACTGACAGCTTTGCACGCGCTTGGTATTCTCTCAATCAGCTTCATGAGGTAGTCACCTGGAATGTATTTCAAATAACAGGTGTGCGTTAAAAGTTAATTTGTTGAATTTCTTTATTCTTAATGCGTTTGAGCCAATCAGTTGTGTTGTGACAAGGTAGGGGTGGTATACGGAATATGGCCCTATTTGGTAATGACCATGCTCAAGAACAGCTCTAATACCTCTGCTGCAGAGGATAAGTTCATTAGAGATTTACCAGCCTCAGAAATCGGCAATTAACTTCACCTCAGATTGTAGCCCAAAGAAATGCTTCACAGAGTTCAAATAACAGACACATCTCAACATCAACTGTTCAGAGGAGACTGAGTGGCCGTCATGGTCGAATTGCTGCAAAGAAACCACTTGTTGATGAAATGATTGTGGGGGCTGTCTTGTTAGACTTCAGTGCAGCTTTTGACATTATTGATCATAGTTTGCTGCTGGAAAAACGTATGTGTTATGGCTTTACACCCCCTGCTATAATGTGGATAAATAGTTACTTGTCTAACAGAACACAGAGGGTGTTCTTTAATGGAAGCCTATCAAATATAATCCAGTTAGAATCAGGAATTCCCCAGGTTAGCTGTTTAGGCCCCTTGCTTTTTTCAATTTTTACTAACAACATGCCACTGACTGAGTAAAGCCAGAGTGTCTATGTATGCGGATGACTCAACACTATACGCGTCAGCTACTACAGCAACTGAAATGACTACAACACTCAAAGAGCTGCAGTTAGTTTCAGAGTGGGTGGCAAGGAATAAGTTAGCCCTAAATATTTCTAAAACTAAAAGCATTGTATTTGGAACAAAACACTTACTAAACCCTAAACCTCAACTAAATCTTGTAATAAATAATGTGGAAATTGAGCAAGTTGAGATGACTAAACTGCTTGGAGTAACACTAGATTGTAAACTGTCATGGTCAAAACATATTGATGCAGTACTAGCTATGATGGGGAGAAGTCTGTCTATAATAAAGCGATGCTCTGCCTTCTTAACAACACTATCAAAAAGGCAGGTCCTACAGGCCTTAGTTTTGTCGCACCTTGACTACTGTTCAGTCGTGTGGTCAGGTGCCACAAAAAAGGACTTAGGAAAATTGCAATTGACTCAGAACAGGGCAGCACGGCTGGCCCTTGGATGTACACAGAGATCTAATATTAATAATATGCATGTCAATCTCTCCTGGCTGAGTGGAGGAGAGATTGACTTCATCACTACTTTTATTTATGAGAGGTATTGACATTGTTAAATGCACCGAGCTGTCTGTCTAAACTACTGGCACACAGCTCGGACACCCATGCATACCCCTCAAGACATGCCACAAGAGGTCACTTCACTTTCCCAAGTCCAGAACAGACTATGGGAGGCACACAGTACTACATAGAGCCATGACTACACGGAACTCTATTCCACGTCAGGTAACTTACGCAAGAAGTAAAATTAGATTTAAAAAACAGATAAAAAAAAGACCTTATGGAACAGCGGGGACTGTGAAGCAACAAACATTGGCACAGACACATGCGCGCGCACACACACACACACACACACGCACACACACATATACGATTACATACGCACTATACATACACATGGATTTAGTACTGTAGATATGTGGTAGTGGTGGAGTAGGGGCCTGAGGGCACACAGTGTGTTGTGAAATCTGTGAATGTATTGTAATGTTTTAAAATTGTATAATTTAATTTTGCCTTAATTTTGCTGGACCCTAGGAAGAATAGCTGCTGCTTTGGCAGGAACTACTGGGGTTCCATAATAAATAAAAATACTGAAGAACACAAATATGAAGAAGAGACTTGCTTGGGCAAAGAAACACGAGCAATGGACATTAGACCGGTCCTTTGGTCTAAGGAGCCCAAATTTTAGATTTTTGGTTCCAAACGCCGATTCTTTGTGAAAACACAGAGTACAGTAGGTGAACGGATGAGCTCCGCATGTGTGGTTCCCACGTGAAGCATGGAGGAGGAGGTGTGAGGGTGTGGGGGTGCTTTGCTGGTGACACTGTCTGTGATTTATTTAGAATTCAAGGCACACTTACTAGCATGGCTACCACAGCATTCTGCAGCGACACGCCATCCCATCTGGTTTGTGCTTAGTGGGACTATAATAAATTTTTCTACAGGACAATGACCCAACACACACATCCAGGCTGTGTAAGGGCTATTTGACCAAGAAGGAGAGTGATGGGGTGCTGCATCAGATGACCTGGCCTCCACAATCACCCGACCTCAACCCAATTGAGATGGTTTGATGAGTTGAGTTGGACCCCAGAGTGAAGGAAAAGCAGCCAACAAGTGCTCAGCATATGTGGGAACTCCTTCAAGACTGTTGGAAAAGCATTTCAGGTGAAGATGTTTGAGAGAATGCCAAGAGTTTGCAAAGCTGTCATCAAGGCAAAAGGTGTCTACTTTGAAGAATCTAAAATATATTTTGATTTGTTTAACACTTTTTTGGTTACTACTTGATTCCATATGTGTTATTTCATAGTTTTTATATCTTCACTATTAGTCTACAATGTAGAAAATAGTAAAAAATAAAGAAAAACCCTTGAATGAGTAAGTGTGTCCAAACTTTTGACTGGTACTGTATATATAGTCTATATAAAGGAAGAGAAATTTAGGCCTAACCCCAGAGAGATGGAGATATGCCGGTGGCATGCTATGACACTGGCATGCATTTCTCAGATGGCTACTGCATCTGCTATACAGATATAGACTTAATGAAGGGGGCTCTGAGGTACTGGAACACATCATTTAAAAAAAAACATCATAATAAAGCATTGCATCCATTAACATTGCTTTTGCATAGTAGCATAGAGCAGTAGAGTAGAAGTGCTTGCAGAATGTGCACACATGGGAGAAAACAAATTGTAACCGAGGGTCCTTGAAAAATGTGGCCTTTTATAAATACATTTCATGCAATTCTACATCATTTTACATGACTGAATCATTTTTGATACCACACAACGATCGAAATGACAGGCTACTTTGACACTGACAATAAATATGACCTCATCTTGAATCCACCAATAGCCTAGGCCTAGGTGTGTGGAGAAACATATTGTAGGCTACAATATGAGGAAGAAATTATAGTCCTAAAAAAGCTTTCCAGTTTCACTGACACTCACTGGCGATTGCAGATGCGCTCGTGCCAAATGCCTGTTTACGTTGTTAAACAATGCTGTTTGCTCAATAGACCTATTTGGAAGATAAAATATTTTGTTAGCCTACACAGATTAGTCTTCTCTTTTCAGGAGGAGACATTTGCTTTCCAACCTGTGTTTTCCCGCGATTGTATTTAAAATATTGTGAAAGGCCTGTTTTGGATGCATGCTGTTCACTGACAGATTTGCCGCTCGGTCCCGACTGTAGGTTATGCCTTGTGATTGGGCTACACACAGTCCACAGCTAGGCTAAATTATAGGCCTTCTCCTGGTGTAGTATTCGGAATGACTTCATTTCATTTCTGTGAATCTCACTGTAGTTATGTGAGAGACTCAGGTGTACGTCTCTCTCAGTCTCTAGGCTATACTAACCATAAACCCAACACAAACCATAAACCCAACACAAATCAATTCTTAGATTCGTTTTTTAGGGGGCAGGATAATTACAGAGGTGGCAACTTTAATTAACACTGATCGCTTTTTTTTTGTTGTTGTTGTTTTGTTGTTTGTACATTGCAAACAGTGACAATTATTTTTCATGCCAGGAGAGGTCCCAGATCTGGGAAAATAGNCCCCCCCCCCCCCCCCCCCCCCAAAAAAAAAAAATATTTCTGTGGCACACATCAGAGTCAAATACATTCTATAGAACAAACTTCACGTCAGGATAGGCAACCAAAATTTATGTATGTGTGTTATATACTGGCAGGGGGAGAGATTTTCAGGCACAACACAGGAATGAAACAGTCCAAAACTGAGAGGTGCCGGATCCTTTTCAGTCAGGATCCGACTCAAATTAAGCACTGCCAAAGGGCTCTGATCAAAAGTAGCGCACTATACAGAGAATAGGTTGCCAAGTACCTTAAAGTTGAAGTATTGGCAAGGGAAATAGCGAGCTATTTGGGATTCACCCACAGTGAGGGTGAGAGACCAAGAGTGAAAACAGGAAGAAACAGGTCATGCTTTGGCCCAGGTTCTTGATATGATCTAGCCCTGATGTATATCTCTTTCTGGAGGGAGGGGAAATGTGCTGTGTACCGTATTGTCTCAGGGCTAGATCGCAGAGGACATTCTACAAACGCTGCATAAGCTATATTATAACTATGTGTAGAGATGGATGAATATAATCAAATTAGAGAAACAATTTAACAAGATGATGTGCAATTGGGGAAATATACTGAACAAAAATATAAACGCAACATGTAATGTTTTGGTCCCGTGTTTCATGAACTGAAATAAAATATCCCAGAAATGTTCCATATGCACAAAAAGCTTATTTCTCTCAAATGTTGTGCATTAATGTGTTTACATCCCTGTTAGTGAATATCTCTCCTTCGCCAAGATAATCCATACACCTGACAGGTGAGGCATATCAAGAAGCTGATTAAACAGCATGATCATTACACAGGTGCACCTGGTGCTGCGGACAATTAAAATGCCACTCTAAAATGTGCAGTTTTGTCACACAACACAATGCCACAGATGTCTCAAGTTGAGGGAGCATGCAATTGGAATGCTGACTGCAGGAATGTCCACCAGAGCTGTTAGAGAATTTAATGTAAAATTTCTCTACAATAAGTTGTTTTAGAGAATTTGGCAGTACGTCCAATCGGCCTCACAACCACAGCCACGCCAGGACCTCCACATCCAGCTTCTTCACCTGCGGGATTGTCTGAGACCAGCCACCCGGACAGCTGAAGAATTTCTGCACAAACTGTCAGAAACCGTCTCATCTGCGTGCTCGTCGTCCTCACAAGGGACTTGATCTGACTGCAGTTCAGCGTCGTAACTGACATCAGTGGGCAAATGCTCACCTTCGATGGCCACTGGCACGCTGGGCAAGTGTGCTCTTCACGGATGAATCCGGGTTTCAACTGTACTGGGCAGATGGCAGACAGCGTGCCAGTGGCCATCGAAGGTGGATGGCATCGCTGTCTGCCACCCCATGTCGCAAGGATCTGTACACAATTCCTGGAAGCTGAAAATGTCCCAGTTCTTCCATGGCCTGGATACTCACCAGACATGTCACCAATTTAGCATGTTTTGGATGCTCATGAGTAACGGGTACAACAGCGTGTTCCAGTTCCCTCCAATATCCAGCTACTTCGCACAGCCATTGAAGAGGAGTGGGACAACATTCCACAGGCCACAATCAACATTCTGATCAACTCTACGCGAAGGAGATGTGTCGCGCTGCATGAGGCAAATGGTGGTCACACCGTTTTTTTAAAGGTATCTGTGACTAACAGATGCATATCTGTATTCCCAGTCATGTGAAATCCATAGATTAATAGGGCCTAATGAATTCATTTCAACTGACTGATTTCCTTATATGAACTGTAACTCAGTAAAATCTTTGAAATTGTTGCATGTTGCGTTTATATTTTTGTTCAATGTACAGTATATACTGTATGTGGGATAGAAACACAATACCGGTCACACCAAATATATACAGTAATATGTTTATTCCCACTATTTTGTGTGTATGAGAATAACCTAAAAAATCCACTTCAAGATGATCAAATGGCAAACCTCAGATCAGGAGTGCACTGTGTTTTTATTTAAATTCTTAGAAGCATGATATGAATTTTGTTAAATAATTTTAGATATATAAAAAAGAAGAAAAACACCACATACACTAACATTGTCTATGGTAGACTGACCTACAGTGGGCTCCAAAATTACTGCCACCCCTGACTGGCAATGCACAAACAATACTTAAAAAAATATAAACAATATAATTATAGAGATAAACTCAAAATACCAACATGTGAGAAATACTGTACTTTATTAATGTTTCAATGGAACCCACCAAAATCATTTATTGATTTAATTAAAAATCAATGTCCTCCAAATCAAGGTTTCACAATTAATGGCACCGTTAAATATTATTGTAAATAACATCTACCAAAATTAAAACAGGAATTAAATGTCACTTATTTAAGTTTATCTAAGTGTTAAGGAACTATATTGAGCCATTACATCACTTCCTGTTTCACTAGGGTATAAACATGAGGTAACACGCATGCAAGGTGCTCTGGTCAGATGAGACCAGAATTGAATGTTTTGGTCAGATACAGCATCGGCATGTTTGGTGTCGAAACAGAGATGCATACAAGGAGAGGCACCTCATACCCAGGGTGAAATATGGTGGTGGGTCAGGGATGTTTTGGGGCTGTTTTAATTCCAGAGGCCCAGAGGCACTGGTTAAGATTGATGGCATAATGAATTCCACCAAGTATCAGGCAATTTTGGCTGACAATCTTGTTGCCTCTACCAGAAGGCTGGGACTTGGCCGTATGTGGACTTTCCAACAAGACAATGACCCAAAACATACCTCAAGATCCACACAAAAATGGTTCTGTGACAACAAAATCAATGTTCTGCCATAGCCATCTCAGTCACCGGACCTCAATCCAATCAAAAACCTGTGGGTTGAGTTGAAGAGGGTAGTTGATAAGCGCAAACCCAAGAATGTGAAGGATCTTGAAAGGATTTGCATAGAGTAATGGTCCAAATCCCTCCAAATGTGTTCCTTAACCTTGTCAAACATTACAGGAAAAGACCATGCTGTTATCCTTGCCAGAGGTGGTTGCACTAAGTACTAAATGAGGAGTGCCAATAATTATGAAACCTTGATTTTGGTGAAATGTATTTTGTATTAAATAATTGTATGATTTTGGTAGGTTCCATTGAAACATTAATTAAGTACAGTATTTCTCACATGTTGGTATTTTGAGTTTCTCTCTAATTATATTGTTTATATTTTTTAAAGTATTGTTTGTTGAAATGAATCCAGTCAGGGGTGCCAGTAATTCTGAAGCCCACTATATATGGTGAGATCATCACTTGCTAGAATCAGTCTCGGTTTGCCAGACTCATGGCGCACAATGTCTGTGAAAAGAGACCCTGGCCTTGACCCCACTCTCCGTGGGTGTCTCAGGGAGAGTTGGGATATGCAAAAAACACAATTCCAATTCACACATGCATATTAATACACACTTGTACATGTGTGAAATAGGACAAATATAAGCACCCACCAAATTATTTGTATTATTAAGAGACTAGGATTGGATAAATAGCCTATGCATGACTATAAAGCAGATAAAAACATGCTACAATACACCATCAGTTGACCATGGCTATATGGTGAATTATATGGACAACATACAGAGGATTGTGCGACTTTGATAGCATACACACAGTCTAGATAATATGCCCTAAAAAGGTAATTTATGATATCAATCCAGGTAATCAGGCACAGTTGTCCAAGGATGACCCATGTATGCTATATCAGCTGGTTATTTATTTGCCTCAATAAATCTGAATATTCAAATGTGGGTTTGTCATTATATGAGAATTCATCATTTGATCTCCAAGTAGACAAATCAAGACCATGTTTTTTTATTTTTTTAAAATTTTATTTCACCTTTATTTAACCAGGTAGGCAAGTTGAGAACAAGTTCTCATTTACAACTGCGACCTGGCCAAGATAAAGCAGAGCAGTTCAACACATACAACAACACAGAGTTACACATGGAGTAAAACAAACATACAGTCAATAATACAGTAGAAAAAAAAAATCTATATACAAAGAGTGCAAATGAGGTAGGATAAGGAACCTAAGGCAATAAATAGGCCATGGTGGCAAAGTAATTACAATATAGCATTTTAACACTGGAATGGTAGATGTGCAGTAGATGAGTGTGCAATGTAGAAAAACTGGGGTGCAAAGGAACAAGATAAATAAACAAATACGGTAGGGGATAGGGGTTTTGGTCAATTCAGGTCACGAGAATGTTCAACATCAATTTATTAGGAAAAACAAAAACATATTTTATTAAATTAGAAAATAATTCGAATTAAAATGATATTATGAATGACAAGATTTTGTCACTGGTGAAACGTTAATCATATTTGATGATGTCATCACGTATGTCAAAAGAAAACAAAAAAAACTTCCTGACTTGGCTGTTCGTAACGCTGGGGTAGCTATATTTCATGAAAATGAGTTATCTTGCGAAATAACCTATAGAAAGCGACCACAATTATACCTTATTTATCAGAGCGTTCTCATACTTGTCTCAGCTAAATTGTTGGCTTCTTCAGCTTCAGGGAGTTTCGCTATAATAGCTGCCACTGCAGTGCCACTGGTTGTTTTATTTTAGAACAGAACCGTTCTGAGTGAAGCCATGATGGCGTCGAGCTACAACGCGAAGGAAGACGGGCACGTCACCGTACCTGGTGGTGGGACCATCCAGAATAAAAAGCCCGATAACACAGCGTTTAAACAACAACGATTACCTGCTTGGCAACCCATCCTGACAGCAGGCACAGTTCTTCCAGCTTTCTTCGTTATCGGGCTTATCTTCATCCCCATTGGTATCGGCCTCTACGTCACGTCCAACAACATCAAGGAGTTCGAGGTAAGGCCCGTGCTATCCGGGATCCTTAGCTAGCTAGCTGGCTACTGTACTCAATAAGTCCAAGAGGAAGGGGGCACCAGTATCACTAGGGAGGGGGCACCTTTTAGTACTAGGGAGGGGGATGGGACAGGTGAATGGGGAAGCCTGATTCCGCCACCAAAAAAAAGCTAATTTTTACACTTCCATGTGCCCCAGAATTACTATAGCATGTATATTTACTCCCACCAGTGTTGTTTCTCATGATGATCGGTATCAACAAAAAATATAGCCTACACACAAACAAGTCCTTCAAAGGCCATTAGAAACGGAATGCTGATTGGCTCTATGTCGTGGTATATGAGACCATATAGCACGGTATGACAACGTTTATTTTTACTAGTTTAATTACAATTGTAACCAGTTTATAATAGCAATACGGCCCCTCAGGGGGTTGTGGTTACAATACCACGGCTATGGGCTGTATCCAGGCACTCCGTGTTGTGCGTAAGAACAGCCCTTAGCGTGTGGTATATTGGCCATATACCACGCCCCTCGTGCTTAATTAGACCATGACTTATGTATTTGTAGCCAACAGATTCCACTTTACAATTGTTCTCTCTTAGCTGCACTTGCGTCAGAACACAATCATGGTTATATTAAGACACAATGTACCTCAATAACCTTTATTTAAATAAATACATTAGAAATAATGTTAGGCAGCAGATTGCCAGCCATTTGGAAATGCTGTTTGGATGTACACATGTCATTACAGATTGATTATACTGGGACTGACATGTCCAGCCCATGCTTCAACTGCTCCCAGAGCTTTAGTTGGAACAGCACAAGACCATGCACCTGTGCACTGCCCTTCTCTCTGGAACAGCCCTTTGAAGTAAGTATGAAGCATGATGTCTGCATCCCAAATAGCAACCTATACACTATGTTAGTGGTTACCAACCTTTTCCGGTTACTATACCACCAACTGAAGTTTACTCTGCCTGGAGTTACCCCCTTGTGCATTTTACCAGTGGGCCTAGGGTCTGATCAGTCTTCTCAAGTACCCCCTGTTGAAAGGCTAAGTACCCCCAGGGTTCCTAGTACCCCTGTTTGGGAACCACTGCCCTATGTAGCGCACTACTTTTGCCCAGGGGCCATTTGGGATGCAGATATGTCAAGTTCTCTCAGTTGGTGGTAGTGTTTGTTTCTGAATTTGAAATGTGATCATCATGAACATTGAATAGAATTTTGTCTCAACAGAGCAATGTATTCATGTATTATGGCCTGTCCAACTTCTACCAAAATCACCGGCGGTATGTCAAGTCCAGGGATGACAGCCAACTGAATGGTGACACCACCTCTCTAATGGTACATATTATGCCTTTAAAACAGTGTACCTGTTTTCACACTGCATTCCTGAATCTCTGCAATGACTTTTGACTGATCATCAACAATTGGACATCTTTAGTTCTCTGACATATCCATCAAATTGGCAAGATGTTCTGTGCAATGATCTAACGTTACATGTCTGCTTGCAATGTCCACAGAACCCCAGTAAAGAGTGTGAGCCCTATGCTCGCAATGAAAAAATGCCAATTGCTCCCTGTGGTGCAATTGCCAACAGCATGTTTAATGGTAAGACCGTTATATCATTTTTAGACCATCATTACTAGAATTGCAATAAGAGCAGCTCTGTTTATTCATGATCTCTTTCCTCAGACACTTTGGATCTGTATTACATTGACCCCAATGGCACAAGAATCCAAATTCCTCTGATGAAGAAGGGGATCGCTTGGTGGACAGACAAGCATGTGAAGTTCAGGAATCCAGGAGGCAACCCCAACCTCACAAGTGCTTTTCAAGGTGAGCAAGCACTCAGCAGAATTGTTACTATTGAAGATTATAAAGAGTATTTTTTTTTACTAGGAATCTCACTGTCTTTTCACTAGGAATCTCACTATCATTTCCTCACCCAGGTACAACCAAGCCGATCAACTGGCGCAAGCCTGTCTATGAACTAGACACAGACGCTGAGAATAACGGCTTCATCAATGAGGACTTCATTGTGTGGATGCGCACAGCTGCCCTCCCCACTTTCCGTAAGCTGTACCGTATTATCCAAAAGAAGAACAACATGACGCCGACTCTTCCCCGTGGCAACTACACCCTGGAAGTCACCTACAGTATCCTTTCACTGACAGCTGTTCAAATGATACAGCTGTACAGGAAGTTTGGGTTTGTGGAATGATAGCTTGTGTTCTGATGTAATAGGAATGTCATAATAGGTCAGACAGACCAGGTCGATGTTGGGCCGTGTTCAGTAGGGGGCCATTCCTTCACTTGCTAATAACAATGGGTATTACCAGCTGGGTGATGACGAGTACTGTCTTTCTTTGTTGTTTCCACTAATATAGACTATAAATGATATAATACCAGTCCACATTGTTATTGTATGATACGTTTTTAAGATGGCAGTGGCTCCTGATCCGTGTCTGAGCCTCAGAAATAAAAGATCCCGTCACGGATCAGGAGCCACTCCATTTTAAGATCCTTATTGATAGTTATTTTGTAAGTCAAATGTTAAATGGGTCTGAAGTTGAGCATTTGTTGAGTCTTCCTTAATGAGTTGATCCTAGACTATCCTGTTCGTAGCTTTGAGGGCCGGAAGCGTGTGATCCTGAGCACCATCTCCTGGATGGGGGGCAAGAACCCTTTCCTGGGCATTGCTTACATCACTGTGGGCTCCGTCTGCTTCTTCCTGGGAGTGGTCCTCCTCATCATCCACCACAAATATGGCAGCCGCAACAACACCGCTGACATCCCTAACTAAAGACATCTTGTATGTATGTTGCATGCTGGCTAGCAGAGGCATGGGTGTAACCAGTGGCTAATTACAAGCACAGGTGGTCTCTTGTGTCTGGCTTGTGTACTGTGTGTAAGAATGGCCTGCTTGTCAAAAGTGCTGTGCAAGTATTGGAAGAGCAAAGATGTCAGGGGAGAGTTCACTCGTATTTATTTTTTATGGTCAGAAGCTATGCAGTTACGTAGGTTTTTCTGTCAAGATGTTGTATTGACAGTAAGTTGAAATGTAATGACGCTACATCAATGTGCAGTACAGTTTTAATGCAGAAATATGTGTGTGTCAGTCATAGATGTTTATTAGTTTACTTCTATATTAATAAATTATTTCAAATAATGTTTGAATATGGTCAAGCGAATTGGAACAGTCCGTTATGCTAAATGTTGAATTGCTTTGAGTCAAGGCTGTTGATTCATACAAGTATGTTCTTGTGTTAGATACAGTAGTTTGAGGAACATATTTCTGGTCTGTTTACACTACAGATAGGTCTCTATAGATTGCACAAGGATGTGCACAAATTTTCAGGTCAAGCGTTATTGAATGCTTGCAATGTTTTCAATGTACTTTAGAACTTATTTTCTCAGTGTATATATATATATATTAGTAATTCTGTTCAGCTGCCTAAAATATGCAGAGTCAAGTTTAAGTAACATAACGCAAAGGAAAATAGTCAATTTCAAGGTTTTCAGGGACCAAAGCTCCATGTAGCCTGGGTGCCAGTCTGTTTCTGCATTCTTGCAAATTCATTATGTAAAACATGTTTAGCATGGCAAATAAGTAGGCAAGAACACAAACATACCTTGGACCAGTCTAGCATTCATTTTATTCTATATTATTTATTTTCTTACTAAGATTGTTGCAAATTGGTGAAATATGATTTGCACATGAGTTACTTGTTACCTGGAGATTATACGCCTGTTGCTTGACAAATAAAATAATATTTGGACAACTCCTGTTGTTAACCAGAATCTTATTTGAAAATAGTTGGAAAAATGTTTCAAAAATGAAAAAGTGAATGTATACTTAATAAATTGTTTGAATCTTGAGCCACTTTTGGTAGTACTTTTATAGCCCAGATACAGTTGATGCTGGTGTTGGCTTGGTTATTCTCCAAGTTCACACTCCTGCCCAGTATGTGGCAGTATGCCCACTTTCCTGACGCATCAGTAAATCCCCCAAAGAAGAAACTAGCGGAAACGTAGTCTTCCGGTGTCCTCGTACGACGACTGGCGTGGGGAGAAGATGTACGGACACATTCAAGTAAGATATCGATTTAGTCATGTTTTCATTGCAGTTGTTAATATCTGTATTCAATGGCATCGGTCTGACTGTTTTTATGCATCCTACAAGACGGGTAGCGTCACTAGCCTTTAGCGGTCATGGGATGACAGGTAGTGGCCACTACTAGCTAGCCATTTAACTTACAGGTAGCAAACTTGCTAACGTTATCTACTAAAAGTTTTTTTTTTTTTTTAATTACCTGTGTTTATGGCAAATTAACTTGGTTAAATATCCAGGTATACATCGGCCTATTCCAAGCCAGCGCTGATCTTAAAATATATCTGTAAAACTGTACAGTGCTGAGCAGCAGCTCCCGCAGGCAGGTGGAGAACAAGGTCACACAGAAGCAGAAGCATTTCCAGGTAATTGATAGGGTTTATATGGCTGACGCCTTTAATAGTCAATGTCCTTAAAACATGACGTTCAAATCTACTCTTTCAATTTTAGTTTAATGTCAAGGAAAATGTAGCTTGAAATTATTGTTGACAAAGTGATATTTATGTTTTGATGACTGGTGGCATGTCCACTTGTAGTTCCCCTACAATGAAGCCTGAGTTACATATAGTTGACAGATAAGTATATCTGATTGACAGAATCTCACTGGGTGGAGTTAATGCTTTGCATGCTGGGTGTAAACTGAGAACAGTCAATATGTGTCCCAAATGGCACCCTATTCCATACATAGTGCACTAAATAGGGAAAGGGTGCCATTTGGGAAGGAGTCAATGTTGTGTGAGAGACGAGAAACCCATGTCTGACTCTAATTACCACTGGCAACTGATCAGGGGAGAGTGATGCCACTGCCTCATCATTGGCTGATTTTCAATAAGTGTTTGTGCAAACTGTGTTGCTTTTAAATGCTTTCTAAAACTTGGTGCCGATCTTGCTGTAAATAATAAAAATTGTAATGGCTGGATTGCTGGAATGTACGTGTTGCATTATGTGGTTAGAATGTTCAATTTGGGGGCATTAATGACAACTCAACCACCCAAGAGTTCTCTGGAGATGCGCCACTAGGAGATTAAAAGATAAATTCATGTAAGTCAATGTCCACTCAAATGTTGCTTTTCCTTTGAGACTTACCCCCACACCAGTGGGCTGCCAGTGTTTTATGTTAATGTAAGCTCTAGTATTGTTGTTTATATCAGGAGTGTGACACTTGTGATGAGCAGAATCAACAACCTCTGCTTTGTGAGATGGTGTTAAAGTTCACAGTTAGCCATTGCTATGTAAATGCAAGCTGAAAAGTACCTAGGGCCTTGCCTTGGCCCCAAGTCAGAGCAGGTCCGCCGGAGTCATGGCTCAGTGAGACATAGGGTGTCGGCCTGTGTAGATGGAAACATTCAGTCTGAGCCTTTCGTTATAACACTGGGGTGAATCCTCATGGGAAATGCGCCAAAAGAGAACACCACCGCTTTGGTGAGCTTAAAGGAAGCAGGATGCTTGTACTGTATGTTTCTGTGCATTACATAAGTTTAATACAGTATATTTTTCTTCACCAGGAGGACAATGGGATTCCAATTCATTTGAAAGGGGGTGTCAGCGACGCTATCCTATACAGAACAACAATGGCACTCACTATTCTGGGTGAGTACAGATGGACTCCATGGCAAACTAATCCATGTAGACTTAAGATCTTGGTTTAGTCTGGTTGTACATTACCACATTAAATTGCTCATTACCTTTTTGTAATAACATTTTATTTAATTAGTAATAACGTCTTACATTTCTTTGCAGGATCTGCATGTCATATATGAGCTGGTTTGTGCAGCTTTCCCCAAGAAGAAGGAGTGACTGCAGCTCCTGGGCTCACATGTTCTACAATACACACTGTTAGTTGTAAAACATTGACTCCATGTCCTCAGGGGGTTGATTTGTCCTGTCATAATGGGATCAATATTTATTTATTTATTTATTTATTTATTGTAACGGAGGATGATTAAATATGCCTAACATAATGAAGTGTCATTGGTCCTTTTTGTATGTGTGTAAATGTATATTTTAAGTACAGGACAAACCATAACGAACGTTGGCTGTGTGAAGTAGATCACCTGTTGTGTGGTGACGAACGGTGGTGATTCAACATGTAGAATCGTCTGAAAACGAACA
Organism: Hucho hucho; assembly: GCA_003317085.1. Lineage (NCBI taxonomy): Eukaryota > Metazoa > Chordata > Actinopteri > Salmoniformes > Salmonidae > Hucho > Hucho hucho. Next base: position 568,812 of record QNTS01000463.1, read on the forward strand.
GAAAATGACGACCGGTGTTTTGTGGTCAGAGGTGATAGGATGGCCACCTGCTGCGTGGATGACATTCGTTATGGTGTATCTTTTAAACTAAACTGAATAAACAATGTTAATTGTTTTAGGTATTGAAATGACATAGAACTATGTTGATACAAACAGTGTGTAGACCAGGGCTCATCAACTAGATTCAGCCAAAGTGAAGTTTTTCTTATTTTTTTTCTTGAGCGGGTGGTCAGGGGGCTGAAACAATATTAGCTGATTTCCTGGTGTTTTTTGTGGGGTTTTCTTTGTCCAATAATTAAAATATTTTACTTAAAACTTGTGGGGCCAAAATAAAACCATGCGCCGGCCATATTCGGCCCACGGGCCGCTAGTTGGGGAACTCTGGTGTAGACTATAGAGGAATGTTGGTGCTAGCCTACGTCTGGTTGTCTGGGATAATCATGTCGTCACAACGGCAGAGGAAGAAAGACGTTAACATTTTGGTCATTTAGCAGAAGCTCTTATCCAGCGTGACATACAGGTGCAATTAGAGGTAACTGCCTTGCTCAAGGGCACATCAACAGATGATTCACCTAGTGGGCACAGGGATTCAAACCAGCTACCTTTCAATTACTGGCTCAACGCTCTTAACCGCTAGGCTACAGTGCATTGGGAAAGTATTCAGACCTACATTTTGTTACGTTACAGCCTTATTCTAATTAAATTATTTTTTCCCCCTCATCAATCTACACCCTACCCCATAATGACAAAGCAAAATCTGTTTTTTAGAAATGTTTGCTAAATTATTAAAAAAATCTAAAATGGGAATATCACATTTTACATAAGTATTCAGACCCTTCACTCAGTACTTTGTTGAAGCACCTTTGGCAGTGATTACAGCCTAGATTCTTCTTGGGTATGACGCTACAATCTTGTTTCTCATGGTCTGAGAGTCCTTTAGGTGCCTTTTGCCAAGCTCCAAGAGGGCTGTCATCCTTTTACTGAGGAGTGGCTTATTGTCTGGCCACTACCATAAAGGCCTGATTGGTGGAGTGCTGCAGAGATGGTTGTCCTTCTAGAAGGTTTTCCCATCTCCACAGAGAAACTCTTGAGTTCTGTCAGAGTGACCGTCGGGTTCTTGGTCACCTCCCTGACCAAGGCCCTTCTCCCCCGATTGCTCAGTTTGGCAGGACGGCCAACTCTAGGAAGAGTCTTGGTGGTTCCAAACTTCTTCAATTTAAGAATGATGGAGGCCACTGTGTTCTTGGGGACCCTCAATGCTGCAGAAATGTTTTGCCACCCTTCCCCAGATCTGTGCCTCCACGCAATCCTGTCTCGGAGCTCTACGGACAATACCTTCGACCTCATGGCTTGGTGTTTGCTCTGACAGGTTAAGAGATGTTTGCAAATGTATTAAAAACTGATATACCTTATTTGCGCTGTCAACTGTGGGACCTTACATAGACAGACATGTGCCTTTCCAAGTCATGTCCAATCAATTGAATTTACCACAGGTGGACTCCAAGTTGTAGAAACATTTCAAGGGTGATCAATGCACCTGAGCTCAATTTCGAGTCTCATAGCAAAGGGTCTTACGTAAATAAGATATCAGTTTTTTATTTTTAATACATTTGCAAACATCTCTAAACCTGTTTTCGCTTTTTCATTATGGGGTATTGTGTGTAGATTGAGGAAAAAAAGATTTAATCAATTTTAGAATTAGGCTGTAACGTAACGTGGAAAAAGTCAAGGGGTCTGAATACTTTCCAAATGTACTGTATATCCATTCAGGAAACTTCTGAAGGAAATATTAATTTCCATTTACAGCACTGGTAATAATTCCCATAATGACAATCTCATTAGTAATAAACCAGACATGAACAGCATTGTTAATAGGCAGCAGGTACAGTGCATTTGGAAAGTATTCAGACTCCTTCACTTTTTTTACATTTTGTAGAAAAAAATTATTGAATACATTTTAGAATAAGGCTGTAAGGTGATAAAATGTGGAAAAAGTCAAAGGGTCTGAATACTTTCCGAATGCACCGAATGCACTGTTTATATCTTATAAACACAAAAAAGTACCATTAACTTCAATGGTTTATTTTAACATTTGTAATGGAAAAACTTTGGCATTTGCTTAAGTAGTAGTACAATAGATTTTATCTTCTACATGTGACCAAGTGTTCCCCACTTTTTCAGTGTGGCTTCTTTTTAAAACTAGTCTGAAGATTAGTACCTTATCGTTCCAAACCAAGGGCACATTAGGCCAAGCGCAGTGTTAATGTTGTCATCAAATGATACTTTGTAAAGAAATGAGTATATCTACGATTAGAATGACGTTCCTATTTTGGAATGTCCCTTGAGCTCTAGCGTACAGAAATCGGGACTAGATCATGGGAAAATGTAATGAGATGCAATTTGCTCTATTGTTTACTTTTTTGTTGGTGATTTGATACGCTATGCGTGCACATCTTAGTGTTTGTATAGCAGATAAACCGTTTCATTTTTTTGTTTCAGAAATGTTATAAAAAAATTGGTACCGAGCTTTTTCTGAAGTAAAGCACCAGCATCGCTGCAGGGCTTTCGCATGTGCGTTTTGCCCCTTGAGCCGCTAGAGGGCAATGTCTTCATGGGAATTGATTGGGTCTCATTTATGATAGACGGATGGTCGGGAAACTGAATTCTCTCGTCTGAAAAATTTGACATGTGACTTCTCTGTTTTCATTTCAATAACACGTCAATTATCAATAACGTTCAGTTTAAAGAGTTGTTTTTTCAAATGATATGTTAGGCTATAATCTATAGCCTACGTATTTGATAGATGAGAATGGAATAGGCTATCCCAGTAGCCCGAAAAAATCCAGACACAATTCTGGTTGTACATTACTACTTTAAGTTGCTCAGTACCTTTTGAAATAAACTATTTAATTATTAATAACCTTTTACATTTCATTGCAGGATCTGCGCATGTCATACATTAACTGGTTTGTGCAGGTTTCGCCAAGAAGAAGGAGTGACTGCAGCTCCTGGGCTCACATGTTCTACAACACACACTATTAGTTGTAAACCGTTGTCTCCATGTCCTCAGGGGGTTGATTTGTCCTGTCATAATGGTTTCTGTTTCAAGTTCATGGGATCAATATATATTTATGGTAACTGAGGATTATTAAATATGCCTCTCATAACAAAGTGTCATTAGTCCTTATGTATGTGTGTAACTGTGTATTTTAAGTACAGTACACACCATAACGAATGTTGGCCGTGTGCGGCTTTGTGAAGTAGAGCCCATTGACCCAAATTTATTTGACAAAATTGTTGCAAAAGAAATGTGTAATGGAAATGGCAGGAGAATTTGTATAGGAAACATTGTCTATAGATTTACGAAATGTTTATCAGTTCGACAGGGGTGAATTTGTTTTGTCTAACTTTTTTTATTGTGACCAATGATGGAAACTGTTTTTTGAATAAATTATAATTGCAGAATAATTTTGAAGTATGCAGTGTATGTGTCATTACGTAACTATAAAACTCAACTTAACATTTTATTCTAAATGCCTAGGCCCAGTGCTTGAAAAAATATATTTTTATCAACTATAAAAATGTATCTTTGCAAGACAAGGACTGTCCTGACTTTCAATAATGGCTGAATTGCTTTCTAGTTGGCTAGCTAGTTTCACCATCCAATTATTTCAGATCTACAAGAGTGCAAGTCTCACCATGGCACGGACCTTGGTGATACATTGGCACATGAGAATTATTAGAATATGGCAAATATTAGTCAATTATTGCATTCCATCCGTGCTGGATTTCCCAGGCTACCTGAGACATAAAACAGATTAAACAGAAGTGGGAGGGTAGACTACAGGCTGTCACCAATGTGGAATTTGCCTAAAAGAGTAATAGAAACACTTTTCTTTTTATTCGACACTTAGTTTTTGTGGGGAAAAAAAATGTTTTTACATTTGAGTCATTCAGCAGAGCTCTTATCCAGAGCGATTTACAGTTAGTGCATTCATCTTCAGAGAGCTAGGTGAGACATCCACATATCACAGGCATAGTAAGTAGGCTACACTTTTCCTCAATATAGTAGTTACAGCAAAGTCAGAGCTAGAAAGGGGGGGGGTCGTTCTGGGATGGGATTATGTAAAATACTCTGAAGAGGTAGGGTTTCAGGTGCTTTCGGAAGTTTGGCAGGGACTGCTGTTCTGGCTTCATGGGGAAGCTGGTTCCAGAGAAGAGCTTGGACTGGGCTGCGCCGTAACTGCCCTCCCGTAGGGGTGGGAGGGCCAAGAAACTAGAGGTGACAGAACAGAATGCACGGGTTGGGGTGCAGGATTTGAGCATAGCCTGAAGGAAGGGACGGGCAGTGACGTTTTACTGAGTGTGACGTCATTACGTTCAGCTGTTTTTATCTACTTAAGATAGTTAAATGGAAACGCACCCTAGCAGGCAATTGTTTAATCTATTTTCCATGCGCACTTTCTAAATGTCGACAAAAACTCTGAACAAGTTAATGGAAACATAGCTAATCTTGTTCATGTCTGTTTTGCTACTAATGCCATTCTCATGATGGGAATTATTACTAGTAGGTAGGATTCCATCCAAATGGCGACAGATTTTCATGCGAATATTCTAAAATCCGCATAAAAACACAACAACTGCCTCCCACGAAGCACCATTACCCTCTTCAAGGGCTCAGAGCGAGTGACGTCGCCGATTGAAACGCTATTAGCGCGCACCCCGCTAAGATTAGTACCTTATTATTATTAGAAACCAAGGAGGACACATTAAGCCAAGGGCAGTCATAATGTTGTCATCAAATGATACTTTGTAAAGAAATTATGAGTATATCTACAATTATAATATGACGCTCCTATTTTGGAATGTCCCTTGAGCTCTACACAGAAATAAGTACTAGATCATGGGAAAATGTCATGAGATGCAATTTAATCAATATTGTTGACTTTTTGTTAGTAATTTGATACGCTATGCGTGCACATCTTACAATGTGTATATATTATAAAAAGTGCCATCAGACATTTGTGAAAATGTTAGTAACGTTTCTTTACCCGAGCTTTATCTGAATACTTTATTAAGTAGAACCTAATGCTCAAGGAACCAGCGATGCGTTTTGCCTCTTGAGCCACTAGAGGGCTATGTCTTCAAGGGAATTGATTGGGTCTCGCATAACAGGCCGATGGTCGGTCGACAGGCCGATGGCCGCTGTCATCTAAAAAAGTTGACGTGATTTTTATCTCTGTTTTAATTTTATTAACACGTTTTATAAATAAAACGTCCAGTTGAAAAAGTGTTTCTTCTTTCAAATGGTCTGTAGGGCTTAAATCTATTTCCTACGTATTTGATAGATCAAATAACATTTTATTTGTCACATGTGCGGAATTCAACAGGTGTAGACCTTACCCTGAAATGCTTACTTACAAGCCATTTGATTAGTTGTTCAGCAGTCTTATGGCTTGGGGGTAGAAGCTGTTAAGGACACTTTTGGTCCTAGACTTGTCGCTCCGGTACTGCTTGCCATGCGGTACCAGAAGAACAGTCTATGACTTGGGTGACTGGAGTCTTTGACAATTCTTTGTGCCTTCCTCTGAAACCGCCTACTATATAGGTCCTGGATGTCAGGAAGCTTGGCCCCAGTGATGTACTGCGCCGTATGCACTACCCTCTGTAGCGCCTTACGGTCATATGCCAAGCAGTTGCCATACCAGGCGGTGAAGCAACCAGTGAGGATGCTCTCGATGGTGCAGCTGTATAACTTTTTGAGGATCTGGGGACCCATGCCAAATCTTTTCAGGGAAAAGGTGTTGTCGTGCCCTCTTCACAACTGTCTTGGTGTGTTTGGACCATGATAGTTAGTTGGTGATGTGGACACCAAGGAACTTGAAACTCTCGACCCAATCCATTTTAGCTGATGTTAATTGGGGCCTGTTCGGCCCTCTTTTTCCTATAGTCCACGATCAGCTCCTTTGTCTTGCTCACATTGAGGGGGAGGTTGTTTTCCTGGCACCACACTGCCAGGTCTCTGACTTCCTCCCTATAGGCTGTCTCATCGTTGTCGGTGGTCAGGTCTACCACTGTTGTGTCGTCATTAAACTTAATGATGGTGTTGGAGTCATGCTTGGCCACGCAGTCGTGGGTGAATTGGGAGTACAGGAGGGGACTAAGCAAGCACCCCTGAGGGGCCGCAGTGTTGAGGATCAGCATGGCAGATGTGTTGTTGCCTACCCTTACCACCTGTGGGTGGCCCGTCAGGAAGTCCAGGATCCAGTTGCAAAGGGAGGTGTTTAGTCCCAGGGTCCTTAGCTTAGTGATGAGCTTTGTGGGCACTATGGTGTTGAACGCTGAGCTGTAGTCAATGAACAGCATTCTCACAAAGGTGTTCCTTTTCTCCAGGTGTGAAAGGGCAGTGTGGAGTGCGATTGAGATTGCGTCATCTGTGGATCTGTTGGGGCGGTATGCGAATTGGAGTGGGTCTAGGGTATCCGGGAGGATGCTGTTGATGTGAGCCATGACCAGCCTTTCAAAGCACTTCATGGCTACCGGCAGTAATCATTTAGGCAGGTTACCTTCACTTTCTTGGGCACAGGGACTATGGTGGTCTGTTTGAAACATGTAGGTATTACAGACTCTGTCAGGGAGAGGTTGAAAAGGAAAAGTGAAGACACTTGCCAGTTGGGCCACGCATGCTTTGAGTACAGGTCCTGGTAATCCATTTGGCCCTGCGGCTTTGTGAATGTTGACCTGTTAAAAGCTCACATCGACTACGGAGAGCGTGATCACACAGTCGTCCGGAACAGCTGGTGCTCTCATGCATGCTTCAGTCTTGCTTGCCTCTAATCGAGCATAAAAGGCATTTCGCTCGTCTGGTAGGCTCGAGTCACTGGGCAGCTCGAGGTTGGGTTTCCCTTTGTAGTCCGTAATATTTTGCAAGCCCTGCCACATCCGACGAGTGTCAGAGCCGGTGTAGTAGGATTCAATCTTAGTCCTGTATTGACGCTTTGCCTTTTTCGAGGTTCGTCTGAGGGCATAATGGGATTTCTTATAAGCGTCCGGGAGAGAATGGATTAGGCTGCTCCAATAGCCTATTTTCAATAGGAAGCCCAAAATGACAGTTTTATCTCAGCCTTGCCATTTTAGTTTATAGGTTTAGGTTTATGGATTCACTTTTTATTTCACTTTGTAGAAGGAATTAGGACAGAAAGCATCACCCTTTACTCATGCCTCACCTGTATAATTATGATTGGACTGTGTTAAGAATGTCTTGACATTTTCAGAGTGGAATCCAAAGACTTATTAAATACTTCAATAACATAACAATACATTTATAAATATTTATCTACTGACATAAATCCCATTAATTTAAAATGACATAGTTAGGCCTACTGATTATTAAGTGGTCACTGAATAAATGGGCTGTTGAAGATCTTTCCATTGTTCCATTGTCTAAAAAAAACGTCTAAACGGCTGCCAATAACAACACATCTCCAGGTTTCCAAACGCAGATGCTATGAACTTGTGGATAAAACACATAGAGAAGCATAATTGAAAAGGAATGCAGAAAACTATGCTAAGTTTCCAAAAGTATATCCCCACGCTTTGAGAGGCTGCATTTATCAATCTGTGGCAGGGTTCCACGCTTGCTGAGTGTCGTAAGAGTTTACGATAGTAAAGGGAGAGTTGGGAACAGCCCCTTATTAAGTAGCAGAATGTAGAGAGTCTTCCCACTTGGAAAAAGGCTTCTGATCTGTGACCTCCGCAAGAAGAGAACCGAGTTTTCGTCTGTGCTTAGAATATTGATTCTCCTCCCGTAAAACTTGTATCCATCATTACCAGAAGGGGCATATTCAGAGGCTTTACTGTTTTTGTATTCTGAAATCAAACGAGCGACAGCACAACTTCATTTCCACAGGTCAGTATTGAATTAATTGAATATGGAATTATGGATTGGACAACTGTTTCGGCTATCTGAGAGGTAAAGGGGGATTAGTTATGCTCATTGGAGACCAGGGAAGTAGGCAGTCCCAATATTGTGCTCTGAATTTCTCTATTTATTATTTGCCTGTTGTTCATTTTCGTCAAGGTGTCTTTATGTTAAGGTGTCTTTGAAATGAATTATTGCCCATAATTATTGCCCAACAACCATGCCATAAATGCCGTGTGTCTTGTACTCATGTGCATTGGGCATATAGGTCGGCGTTGGAATATTTTTCGTGGTTTAAACATGCAGGTTAATTCCTAATGTGTGAAGTAAATTAGAATTTAATTTGAGAAGGAAGGAAACATTTATCACTTAGGACTGGTAGCATATACAGTGTTCGATATTGCACGATATTGTTTTTTGTGCTTGGAGACACGGGTTGGGTTTTCATATAGTTTGTACATGTTGGATAGTTTATAGTTTTTGAGTCATGCTCTAGCCTACTCCCATCTCCATCAAGGCAAGTCTTGACTGAACGGGCACCGCCTTTCTGATAAGATAGGCTACAGCAGGAAGCGCGTTTATCCCATAGAAAAGTGTAGAAGAGACAATTTTCGATTTTCAGCTGTGCATTTTAAGTTGACAGTGAGTTTTCTTACGATGTTTTTAATCCCTGTTTAAATTGGACCAATATGATAAGACAATGTAGTTTAGGTGTTCAATTGTCTTTCCATTGTCTTTGAATGCACTTACCATATGACACATCTATAGTTTATTTGGGATTATATGGCATTTAAATGTTTGATGCTTGTGGTAAAAGTACAATGTGGAATGCTGGAGCATTGGCTGAGATGCGTGCGTAATTGCACGTTCTTTTTGTAGCCTCATTCATGTTCTGCTGAACCGGAGAGAGAAAGAGAGTCAAAATGAAGATAAGGCTGTCTCTGGCAGCGGCTGCCTTCCTTGCAGTGCTACTATCCTCCGTCGAGGCCCAAGGTAAAGTTATCCCTCACCTGCCATTTTATCCCCCTTCTCACCTTACATTTTTTTCTACTGTTAATTAAACACAACTGAATGAAAATGTGCAGCCTCCCCGTCTCTCTCTCTTTCTCTTTACCCCCCATCTCTCTTTTCTGACTGTAGCTAATGGTGTCGGTTCTTTAGCTCTTCATGGTGAAATTGCAATACTTTCACCAATACATTTTATTTTATTTTATTAATAAACGTTTGCTGAAAGAAAATGTCTACATTATTTGTATCTCATGTAGGACTATAGGCCTATTTCGTCGGTAGATCTTTGGATTCATTGGTAGGCCAATGCATTCATCGGTAGGCCTATGGATTCATTGGTAGACCTATATATTCATCTGTGGGCCTATGGATTAATCGGTAGACCTATGGATTCTTGTCTTTTGTTTTGTTTGTATAGATTGCCTATTTCAATTGTCTTTTTATCCAATTTTGTCTGTCTATTCATTGGGACAAGTTGAATTAACTCAAACAAGTAGCTTAGGCTAGGATATTGAAACAGTTTGAGGAATACAAAATTATATTTTTCAATCAAAATGTGCGTCTCAAATCGATTTTTTTAAATCTAAAAGTTCAAAGTGGAACAGGCCCCATCATATTGGTCTGGAAATTAGTGAAAGGCTAACTCTAAGCATGGATAGTTGCAGGGAAGTCTTTCTTACGCTAGGAGGGGCACTTGCTTGATATTTTTAATAGGAATTTCTGTCTTAGTTTATCTAGTATGCATACAGGAGTTCTCTGGGGAAGGGAAGAATTTCATCTGTACAAAAATGAAGTAGCCTAAAGTAACAATGTAATGATAAAGGAACTAGGCAATGATAAAGGAACTAGGCAATGATAAAGGAACTAGGTAATGATAAAGGAACTAGGTAATGATAAAGGAACTACTGTAGGTCATGATAAAGGAACTAGGTCATGATAAAGGAACTAGGTCATGATCAAGGAACTAGGTCATGATCAAGGAACTAGGCAATTATCAAGGAACTAGGCAATGATAAAGGATCTAGGTAATGATAAAGGAACTAGGTAATGATAAAGAAACTAGGTAATGATAAAGACACTAGGTAATGATAAAGAAACTAGGTAATGATAAAAAACTAGGTAATGATAAAGGAACTAGGTCATGATAAAGAAACTAGGTAATGATCAAGAAACTAGGTAATTATAAAGGAACTAGGTCATGATCAAGAAACTAGGTCATGATCAAGGAACTAGGCAATGATAAAGGAACTAGGCAATGATCAAGAAACTAGGCAATGATCAAGGAACTAGGTAATGATCAAGGAACTAGGCAATGATCAAGGAACTATGTCATGATCAAGGAACTAGGTCATGATTAAGGAACTAGGTAATGATCAAGGAACTAGGTCATGATCAAGGAACTAGGTCATGATCAAGGAACTAGGTCATGATTAAGGAACTAGGTAATGATCAAGGAACTAGGTCATGATCAAGGAACTAGGTCATGATCAAGGAACTAGGTCATAATAGAGGAACTAAGTAAAACAATGTTTCCCCGTAAGGGATGTATAGATAAACATTTTTCCAAATTAACCGAGAACTCGATTGTATGTCTCCACTTTCATTCGGGAGAAAAACGGGCTTGACGCCAATTGTCCTTCTCGTGATCTTTTTTTCTCTGATGAAACGGAAAGACAAAATATGGGTGTCTCTAACACTATTTTCCTTAATCCTTACCCTAACCCTTTTTCTAAACATAACCTTAATCCTTACCATAACCCTTGTTCTAAACCTAACCCTAACCTTAATCCTACCCTAACCCTTATTCTAAACCTATCCCTAACCTTAATCCTTACCTTAACCCTTATCCTAAACCTAACCCTAACCCAAATCTTAATCCTTACCTTAACCCTTATCCTAAACCTAATCTTAATCCTTCCCGAAACCATATTCTAACCCCAACCCTAATCTTAAACTTGGCAAGCAGTTGCTCATCAATAGATATTTTTTGGTGTTTTATTAGGATCTCCATTAGCTGTTGAAGAAAGCAGCAGCTACTCTTCCTGGGGGTCCACACAAAAGATGAAACATGACATAATACAGAGCATTAATAGACAAGAACAGCTCAAGGACAGAACTACATCAATCAAATAAATGCACACGTAGCCTACTGCACATATCAATACATACACACAAACTATCTAGGTCAAATAAGGGAAAGGCATTGTTCCATGAGGTGTTGCTTTATCTGTTTTTTGAAACCAGGTTTTCTATTTATTTGAACAATATGAGATGGAATGAAGTTCCATGCAATAAGAGCTCCATATAATACTGTATGCTTTCTTGAATTTGTTCTGGATTTGGGGACTGTGAAAAGACCCCTGGTGGCATGTCTGGTGGGGTAAGTGTATCAGAGCTGTGTGTAAGTTGACTATGCAAACTATTTGGAATTTTCAACACAATAATATTTCTTATAAAAAGAAGAAGTGATGCAGTCAGTCTCTCCTCAACTCTTAGCCAAGAGAGACTGGCATGCATCGTACTAATATTAGCCCTCTGATTAAAATGAAGAGCAAGACGTGTTGCTGTTCTGAGCCAGCTGCAGCTTAACTAGGTCTTTCCTTGCAGCACTCGACCACATGACTGGACAATAATCAAGAAAAGACAAAACAAGAGCCTGCAGGACTTGCATGCACTTGCTTGTAGTATTTGTGTGTGAGTTTGTGTTCATAAGTGTTTTAATTAAGGGCTTCTTAAGGAGGACAATGTGGGTAGTACTATATGGTTATGATGGGCCCATTTGGAAACAGAGAAGGAGCAGACCATGGCCCTTGAGTTGATCTGCCAGGTTGGTGGTTCTCATTTTTGATATCCTGTACTGGACAAGCTTCTCTCAGGTCATTTGCTGTGCAACTTTGCATTCAATTTGTCCCGAGTCATGGCTTTTCAATAATATTTTAGAATGATATTCTTGATCCCCACAGGCTTCCCTATTTAAAATACCTCTATATAGACTAGAATCCTATACTAACCCTGATATCCACCAATATGCACTGATACACTATCTTGTTAAAGTTCATCAACAAGCAGATTTCTTCATTCATCACCATTAGCTACTACACGTACAGTAGACTTATTTACTTTACTTGTGATTTTAGACGTTCTCTTTAGACATTCTGTTATTACAATATAGGCTACTTAAGACTTTACTCTTCATAACACTCTTAGGCTATTATGACAAAAGAGCATTAACTTACCCCACCGCCCAACAGACGAATATCATTTAAAAATATTTCTCAAATATGTTCTCTGGTCCGTCTTGTACATGGAAACTTTTGTCCGGTTCCATAAGTTGTTACAAACAACTTTTCATGTACATGTGCATGATCTTCAGACAGTCCATTCAGTGTGACCAATCACATTTATGGTTTGTTTGGCTTGTCTATTTGATTTGTTTCTTTGTAAATCTTTTTTTCCATTGTGGATTCTCACTACTTAGTGCAAGAGGGGTTTGAAAATATGTACAAAAGCGTCATAAAGCGCATTGTGTATTCTTTTTAAGAGGTTTGCAGTGGATGGGAGTCATACACATGGGTCAATCAAAAATAAACAATGTACTGAAGGCTATGTATGGCTGCATGTAGGCCTTTACACTACCAAGTTTTATGGAAGGTGAATGTTTTTGTCGGTCGACTCAGTTTAGGCATGGGTTGGGTTGACCTTATCGGCATGCAAGATGTTAGTTTGTCAATGTCATTTTTTTATTGTGCCCTTGGTAATTTTTTTGCCGCCCTTTGTTGTCTCGTCACTATATGTGCTTGAGTTGTCGACTGTGTTTGGACAAACACGGCTGGACAGCTCAAACGAATGTCATTTTTCTCGAAAATGGCTGCTCGAGTCTCAAATGTTATGTTTGTTGTCGTTATTGTCACCTCTTGCTGTTTGCCCCAACAATGAACAGGATAACTTCAACCTTGAAGTGTTAATCGTTGGGATATGAGCTACCTACAACTTGTGTTTTATCATAAATACACTTATTTAGCAAATGCTGGAATTAACATTGGCTACTTTTTATTTTCGCAGTTGAACCACCTTCAGACTTGAGATTTAAGATTTTAAATGAGAACACAGTACAAATGACATGGAAAGCGCCGTTAACACGGATAGAGGGATTCAGGATACAGGTGGCCTCAGACACAGGTGTGTGGTCTGTATTGCTGCAGGCAATCTCTCTCAATCTGTACCTTCACTGCAACATTACCTGTGTACTTTACAACAAGCAATCAATGCCATTGACACGACAAAATACCTGAAATTACTGTTCTGATCAATTCATTGTAGGATCCACCGCAATTAAACATTTACAGCACTCCAAGCCTAAGATTTCTAAGGTATATGTTGCTATATTAATTCTCTATAACCCTTTATTCCTAACTTGGTACTTTGTTATTTCCGTAGACAAACCAACAAAAGATGTAACCCTCCCTGCCACAGCCACTAAGACATCCATTACAGACCTTACTCCAGACATGGACTATGTAGTAACAATCATCTCATACTCTGGCTCAGAGCAAAGTTTGCCCACCTCAGGACAGCTCACAAGTGAGTCACTTACCATCACATCTGGTACATGTATTATCTTATGAAGACTACTGGTGAATGAAGTGAGTCACTTACCGATACCCAGGTTGCGTCCAAAATGGCACCCTATTCCCTATTGGCCTTGGTCAAAAGTAGTACACTGCATAGGGAATAGGGTGCCGCTTATTTAGTCTAATGATGAATGATTCAGACTGTATAGAGAGAGGAATGACAATTCATAGGTCCTAACAGGCAACCCCACCTCCCAAGTCTAACAGTGATTAGAGTATGCTGTAATGTAATATGCACTGCTTCATGGGGAAGCCTCTTTGGCACCGGCCCTTAGGTCTGATTCTACAGTCCTAAGCAGCCCAGCCAGGGTCTTTAGGGATTACTGAGAGAATTGCCGGAACTAATTGCATCAGTCCATAAAAATTTGGGAGCCGGCTGCTTGCCTGCTCGTTGTGACCGCAAGTGGATTTGAAGTTATTAGAGACACCCACATCAAATACATACACAATGTTTATCTTTATGTATACATTTGACAATATGTTTACTTAAAAAAATTTTCATGCTACTAGATGATTCATCCACTCTAATTAGGGAGTTGTGCTTATGGTTAAATACAGTAGTTTGTTTGACTCAAGTTTGACTTTATTTAATCTTGTGTTTCAGTCCAATCAAGTGGCACAGCGCAAGGAGGTCCCAGAAAACCACAGGTCACAGACTCCGTCAGTAAGTCCTTTGCCTCCTTGGCTTTTTCTGACACTAAACAGTTAACAGTTTCCAGTTTGTTCATAGGCTACAATCTTTTTTATTTATCTTACTGTGCCTGGGCTCTTTCCATTGGTGTGTGGTCAACAGCCAATGAAGGGCGTTTCCACATGTTATTCTATATAAATCTAGAAAAATATTGGTAACTAAGTTGGTAAGCTGCCTGTCATAGAGCCAGGCTGTCAGTCATGCCAAGTGATTGAGTTTGCACATGCTCAGTGTGGTGGTCAGGGGTGTGGAGCTAACAGCTGTTTCAGGGGGGCGGGGCAGGGCCTCTAGTGCTGGTGCTGAAGAGTACTGTAGCCTGCCTGGTCCTGAGACAGCCAGGCTGAGAGAAGTGGAAACCATTACAGATACAGCTGTTAACAAGAGCAATGTGGCCTCCCTACAGACGATGCATGTTCACTGCTGCTTGGGAAAACCTCTCTCTCAGACTTTATTCATATCCAGAAAGACAGAGCTGGAAAATATCGTTCAGGGTAATAGAGCTATTCACTCACTGAACCTTATGTAGTGTTCCCAAAGGAGCACCCATTGTGGCTCTGGTTAAAAGTAGTGCACTACACAGGGAATAGGCTACCCACTATGATGGCTTCTATCTCAAAGTACCACCTTAGTTTGCACTAGTTAAGTACAGCAATCTGATTATTGTCGACTGCATTAGATCTGTTGATGCCACTACCCCTACCACCGTCCTCTGGATAAGTGCGGGTGGTGTATGTCCTCCAGCCTGTCAAACAAAAGTCGGATGAATAGTCTGATGAATACAGTGATGATTTTGGTAGTGACAATGGTATTCTGTCAAATAAAGATGGCAATAACATAAACATTTTTCATTGCATTCATTCTTCATCACCTTAGGGTTATATCTGACATATATGAATTGATATTCCATAGTTCATGTGTAGTATACAAGTGTTAAGAGGGTCATTTTCGTCATACAATAACGATATGCATTTTGCAAAGGGGAAAAAATGCTGGACTGCAGTTTCACTTTTACTGTTCACTGTAACACCTTCCTAATATTGAGTTGTACCCCTTTGACCACAGAACTGCCTCAATTGATCAGGGCATGGACTACAAGGTGTCGAAAGTGTTCCACAGGAATGCTGGCCCATGTTGACTCCAATGATTCCCACATTTGTGTCAAATTGGCTGGATGTCCTTTCTTGATACACACGGGAAACCATTGAGCGTGAAAAACCCAGCAGTGTTGCAGTTCTTGACACACTCAAACCGGTGCACCTGGCACTTACTACCATTCCCAGTTCAAAGGCACATAACATTTCTTGTCTTGCCCATTCAATTTCTGAATGGCACACATACACAATACATGTCTCAATTGTCTCAAGGCTTCAAAATCCTTCTTTAACATGTCTCCTCCCCTTCATCTACACTGATTGAAGTGGATTTAACAGGTGGCATCAATAAGGGATTATAGCTTTCACCTGGATTCACCTGGTCATGGAAAGAGCCGGTGTTCTTAATGTTTTGTACACTCTGTGTATATTTGACCAACAGCACACTTTACTCTGTTTTCTTTGGTCAATGATATGGCTTCTGGGAATTTTTTTTTGTCTTCAGGTCAAATCATTTACCTCTTCCATTTCCCTCGCTCCTCTCCTCTACCACTCCTTCTCTCTCAGAGTGTTCTTACAGTGCCATCGCAGATCTGGTGTTCCTGGTTGATGGTTCATGGAACGCTGGAAGAGACCACTTTAAATACATCCGTAGCTTCATCTCTGCCATGGCGGGAGCCTTTGAGATTGGGGAGGACAAGACCAGGGTAGGTGTGGTCCAGTACCATACTGATACCAGGACAGAGTTTAACCTTAACCAGCACATGAAACGGGGCGAACTTCTCAGAGCCATCAACACACTGCCTTACATGGGTGGCAACACCATGACAGGTACCTAACCCGTCCCATGTACAGTACCTGGTTACACTCTCTTATACAATACATAATCATATCATTACTTCTAGCATAATACTAACTCACAAAGCTGTAGTTCTTCATTAATAACTCTCTGCAGTTGGTGAATCAAATGAACAATGTAATAACTGAAAGGGGTGTCATGCCACTGTGTTACAGGTGAGGCCATGGACTATCTGCTGAAAAACACGTTCACTGAGGCAAATGGTGCCAGGAAAGGCTTTCCCAAGGTGGCCATGATTATCACAGACGGGAAGTCTCAAGACCCTGTGGAGGCGATCGCCAAGAAACTCAAGAACATGGGGGTGGAGATCTTCACGTTGGGTATGTGACTACAGGCTACCTTTCAATCATCTAACCCTGTTGATGTGTTACATTTAAGAAATAAGGCCAGAGGAGGTGTGGTATATGGCCAATATACCACGGCTAAGGGCTGTTCTTATGCACTACGCAACGCGGCCTTATTGCTATTATAAACTGGTTAACAACGTAATTAGAGCAGTACAAATAAATGTTTTGTCATACCGATGGTATATACGGTCTGATATACCACAGCTGTCAGCCAATCAGCATTCAGGGCTCGAACCACCCAGTTTGTAAATACTAATAATCCTGTCTATATGTATTCTATAGTCATGAGAGTAAGTTGAAGTATTCATATCACAAAGGAAAGGAGGAAAACTAAGAAACCTACCAGCTAGAATGATATCAGATGGGTTTTCCACATTTTTCCCACGTTGTCATTCTTTCCAGCTAAAGTCATGACATGGCTATATGTTCCATGGTGAATCCAGCTGGTTCTTCTTAAATGTGGAAAAGAAGGAGAGACCTCCTGCTTCATTTCATATATTTATAGATCACTTGTTTTACTTAGCATTTATAGCACTCAAACCTGAGAAACTATGAAACAATAATTCCTACATTCTGAATAATTTTCATGTGCCGCCATTGACTTCATAGGGGTGACTTCATTGGGGCTTTATAGGTGTTGACTCTTATCTATGAATGAGTAAACCTTCTGAAACGGGCAGGAGATCAGAATTACAATGATGATATGGAACATTTCCCTCAGTTTTATGAGGCCGTATACATTTTACACCACTTTTTTGGTTCTTTGTCCAATTTAGGGATCAAAGGAGCAGATGATGAGGAGCTGAAACAAATGGCTTCGACCCCCTACAGGACCCACGTCTATAACGTCTTCAACTTTGACCTTATCAAGGATGTCCAGAAAGAGCTCATTACCAATGTGTGCTCGGGGGTGGACGATCAACTCAACTCACTCGTCAGCGGAGAGGAAGGTAAAATGCAGTTTTAAGACATGAATGTTGGAAGTGGTTTTGACATGGATAACTTCAAAGAAATGCTTAGAGATGGATGATCAAAACATTTCCAAGTGGGGAGAGGATGGTTATTTGCTAATAAACTTCTGTTTTGATTATTTTTTTTGGGGTTGTTTATTTACAGTTATTGAACCAGCATCAAACCTCCAAGTTGTGGAGGTGGCCTCCAAGTCTATGAGGGTGACATGGGACGCTTCCTTTGGAGATGTGTCGGGTTACAAGATCCAGCTGATCCCCATGATGACCGGCAGCAAGCGCCAGGAGCTGTATGTAAGCCCCAGCCAGACCTCAGCAACGGTTACGGGCCTGTCTCCAGACACAGAGTACCAGATCAGCCTGTTCGCCCTCAAGGGCCTCACGCCCAGCGAGCCCATCATGGCCATGGAGAAGACTGAGCCAGTCAAGCTGTCCCTTGGTGAGTATACTCTACAACAATACATCCTAAAGAATATGTAAGTCAATGTTATAGTCATTCAGTGTCTGACTTTGTCATGGCATGACACATTTTTTTGTATCCTCTTCTAGAATGTTCTCTTGGAGTGGACGTGCAAGCCGACGTTGTCATTCTGGTCGACGGCTCATACAGTATCGGACTGTCCAACTTCGCTAAAGTCAGATCTTTCCTGGAGGTGCTGGTGAACTCCTTTGACATCGGACCAGACAAGATTCAGATCAGCTTGGTTCAGTACAGCAGGGACGCTCACACTGAGTTCTACCTGAACACCCACCGCGATCTGAGCGCTGTGGTCAAGGCCGTCCGGACTTTCCCCTACCGCGGCGGCTCCACCAACACCGGCCGGGCCATGACCTATGTCAGGGAGAAGGTCTTCTTGGCCAACCGAGGATCACGGCCGAATGTGCCCCGCGTCACCATCCTCATCACAGACGGGAAGTCATCCGACTCCTTCAAGGACCCGGCCACCAAGCTAAAGAAAGCGGACGTGGAGATCTTTGCCGTGGGCGTGAAGGATGCCGTGAGATCTGAGCTGGAAGCCATTGCTAACGAGCCCATGGAGACCCATGTGTACACCGTGGAGGACTTTGATGCTTTCCAGAGGATCTCCAAGGAGCTCACCCAGTCCATCTGCCTGAGGATCGAGCAGGAGCTCCTCAACATCAAGAAGAGAAGTGAGTAGTACCCTCTCTATATCAGCATGATGGAGCCACTGTTGTTAGTCAGTAAACCCAGGTCAAGTGTACTCAAGTCAAGCTAATAGTGATGGGATAAAAAAATTATATAGTTACATATTGGGATACTATTTTTGACATTATATTGTATTGTATTGTTTTGACAATATCGCAATATTATTTTTGTGCTAGTTGCTTGTACCTGCACCAAAACTCCAGTATTTTTCCTTCATAGCTTGTTCTCCATCTTCTTTTTAAATAGGGAGCTAATTTGTTTTCAGCACTTATTTCCATGACTGATCAGAACTAGTTTTTTCATGCTCTCTCTTGTCCCTCTGCAGCAGACATATGGTGAGCAATATGTTTGGAACATTGAATCGCAAAAAAATCAGTATTGGATTGCAATTACATATAGAATCATGAGAATAGTGAAAATCGCAATACATATTGTATCGGCACCAAAGTATCGTAAGCCGTCATTGTAAATAAGAATTTGTTCTTAACTGACTTGCCTAGTTAAATAAAGGTTAAATAAATAAAATAAAAAAATATTTAAAAAAATCGTGATAATATCGTATCGTGACGTCCCTGGCAATTTCCAGCCCTACAAGCTAATGGTTTACACAGTAAGTAAGTTAAATTCCTTAGCCAAGGAGAATATGTTGCAAACAATAAATATTGGGGACATTTGTGAATGCTATAGATTCTCACAGTAGATAATGGCCCAGCGCCCAATCTTACCGAAGTCTAAGATGTTTATGGAAGTGCTTATATAAAGTATTTTTGCAATACCATAGCATTCTTTGAATTACAGTAGGCAATGTATCTTGTTCCTTAGTATTCATATGCCAAGCTATTTACACCAGAGTGGGATACACTGTATATAAACAATCAATGTAAAGCTTACACTTGGCACAGTATCACACAGCTCCATATGGCAGTAGGCAATGAGAAGTTTCCCAATGTATAACTTACATCCAAAACATTGGTCAGTTTTCAGGTTTTTGATTTCTTGATTTTGAACAAATAACCATGTTTTGAAATACCATATACTTGGCTCATTTGATGAATTATGGCATAATTGTTCACCTTTTTTACAGCTTTTTTACATGGTATTAGTCAATCAAATTTTGAAAACGGCTCCTTTTTGGACATTTCGGAGGGAATAACTTGAAAATAACTCCACTCTACCTTGGCCTTGATGGTCCTTGACCTGAGAAATAGAAGACAAAATACTATGAGTATGCAGCATATGCTTGCAATTACTTCTGTTGTGTCACAATATCCTTTTCCAAAGTTGTCATCTTCTGTTTAGCAATGTGTTACACACAACTTCTTGCTCTCTCAGGGTTAGTAAGAGGACTCCCATGTGGAAATATAATGCCAAATATTAATCACTCTGCATTACATTGCCAAAAAGCATTCAGCTCTGCCAGTATATTGTGAAACTCACACAAGGTTTGATTACCTGTGATATAATCTTTATATACTAATCTATTATGACAACATGGAGTACCGTAAACATAGAAAACAATACAGGGATTTTCACTAATGGAATATAGATCATGTTATTGTGTTTTTCAGGTTCCGTCTCAAATGGCACTCTATTATTCCCTATACAGGTCATTACTTTTGACCAGAGCCCTATGGGGTGCCAATAGGGACACAGGAATTAAGGTGCCATTTGGGATGCATCCTGAGTGTTGTGACCTAATATTTAGTCATCTTCTATCTCCTCAAGGCTTACTGCCACCGAGGTCATTAACGTTCTCTGAGGTGGCCACCAGGAGCTTCAGAGCTACCTGGGAGACCGATGCCTTCAACGTCCTGTCCTACCTGATCCAGTTCAGACCGGCTGCTGACACCAACGGGGACTTTGTGTCCATGTCTGTGCCCGGGGACACGCTCACCGCTCTGCTGCCTCACCTCACGCCCGTCACCCTCTACGAGGTCAATGTCTTTGCCCAGTACACCCAAGGAGACAGCTTCCCTCTGAATGGATTCGAGACCACACTAGATGGTCAGTACCATCAGACCAACAGATACCAACAGATAAATAATTTGAAGCCAATGCCATAACTTCTGTTTTAATATTTGAATGACCTCTTACCCCAATATCTTTGTCATAGAACAAGGAACAGTGAGTAACCTGAGGGTGTCCGAGGAAACAACAGACAGTTTCCAGGTGTCGTGGGCGCCGGCACCAGGAGAGGTGGTACGGTACCGTCTGACCTATGTACCAGTAAGGGGCGACAGCGCGAGACTAGAGACGGTCACCGTCGGCCAAGAGACCACCATCGTGCTGCCGGAGCTCAACCCCTTAACGACGTACCGTGTGACGGTGGCTGCAGAGTACCAGTTAGGCACAGGCGGAGAGATGCAGATCGATGGCACCACCAAAGAAGGTGACTAGGCATCTGCTTATGTAACAGTCACACTGTGCTTGCTTAAAGGGATAGTTCAGGATTTTGGCAATGAGGCCCTTTATCTACTTCCTCAGAGTCATATGAATTTGTGGATACCATTTTTATGTATCTGGATTTAGTTTGAAGAACGTTGCTAACTAGCATTAGCGCGATTGCTAACGAACATGATCGGCCGCTTGACTGTTCTTAGACAATTACGCTAGCTATTTAAGACACTTCAAGCTGGGGAGTGATGCTACGAATCTAACTCGGTTACACTTAGCATCAAGGGGTGTGAACATGCATGCCTATTGCTTCAAACCAGTGATCATTCTTTCTACTTTATGTTCTACTGAGCTAATATTCTACCAAATCTTACTGTGTCATTATATTTTGGCGGGAAGTCAATGGAAGACATCACAAAGGGGTTGGCCTCTAAGGGAGGTATTTTTCGATACGTACCAGAGGTCTGTGTGAGTGTGTGTGTTTGTGGTGAAATGTTGCTCAGAAATGCAGGAGTTTACAGTGCCAGGGCCAAAGGAGCAAGGGAGGCTGATGGAAAAATTCACCACGGAAACCACATTCTTCTCAGTGATGATCAGCACTCAAAGCAGTTCCAGCTCCTTTAAATGAAGCAGCTGTTTGTTTAAAGGATAGAACATATCCCAGCCTGTGGCTCTTTCGCATCCAGCACCCAGCTGACACCGAGATGGGTTTATGTTTTTTCCTCAATCTTCATTTCAATGATGCCCTTGTTGTGCTATTCACCGTGTACCTTTCCAAAATATATTATATTACTTGAGACTTGCATTAATGAAGACTTGTGGTATTTCCAGTCTGTCTAGTGTGATAACAGACACCTGAGTTAATTGGTTATATGCCAGAACCTACACTGTGCCCAACAACTTCAACCTTGATTGACTCCTCATTGACAGCGTGGCTTTTCCCGCCTCTTCTCTTTTAGGGCAGGGATCTCCACGTGACCTGCGGGTCTTCGACGAGACTATGTCCACCATGAAGCTGTCATGGGCGGCAGCACCGGGCCGCGTCCTCCAGTACCGCATCAATTTCCATCCGTCGGCGGGTGGCCAGAGGAAGGAGGTGTCAGTGAAGGGAGAGAACACCAACGTCCTCCTGAAGAACCTGCAGCCTGGCACTGAGTACGACCTGGCCGTCAGCGCACGCTACTCCTCTGGCCTAGGAGACCCTCTGAAGGGGAAAGGAACCACACTGGAAGGTAAGCAGAACAGAGACTTCCCAAAATAGGTACATTGTTCTTGGACTGCAAGGGATGGTTTCTGACTAAAGCCATTTGTTATGGATTTTCTAGAGTTGACCATGATGCGCCAGGAGGATAGGCGTAATCTGGGTCTGGGGAACCAGCCCTAAGAGTCAACAGCACAGTAGTGTAGTGAGGCCTAAAACTCAGATCCTTTAGTGCTTTTAACTGTACTATGACAAAGCCTGGGTCTATCCCTGAATCATTGAATGGTGCTTTGAATAAAAACATGGCATTCATTTTCAAAGTTATGAGTTGCTCTTCTGTCAGTTCTCAGAGAGATTCTTCAAAAAACTGTCTCTTTAGAAAGACAGCAATAATAAACAACCAGAGAGAGAGAGAGAGATGCCTCTTTACACAGCAATGAGAGAGACAGAGAAAGAGAGGAGAGAGCGATGAGTCAGCTATCTGGTACTCCTATAGCCATTTTAGCAGCATTCAGCTCAGCTCCATCCCTCTGAAAGCTGGTAATCATGTTGTGTGATTGTGGTTTGTCTGGTGGTCAAACTGTTTGCTCCGGAGCACTGCCACAATAACAGCTACTGCATCACCTGATGAAATCACCAGCTATAGGGTGAGAGGTCACCAAGCTGAACTGTGTTAGGGCCAGTGCTAGTCAGCTAGTCAAAGCTGCTTCCGTGGGGCTTTGATCACACATGCCTGGAAGGGGGGGCGGGGGGTATGAAGTCATTCTTCTCTCTCCTCTCGCCTGTACCTTGTTTGTGAGGGCTTGCCTGTAATTTAATATTCTTGTCCGCAATAATTGTGTTCTTCTGTTGCACTTCTGAGTGCAATGAGTGGTGCAGACCTAGTTCTTTACTGTGGCCCACTTTCAATGGAATGGACTTTGAAGTGGCATCAGAGTTGACATGAAGCAGAACCACTAGGCTCTATTAGACTGTTTTTGCAACAGTCACGCATACAGTACAGGCAGGAACAAAAGAGGAGTCTTGTAATGTGAAAATCTCAGCCTTTCGCCTTTTTCCACTGAATCCATCCCTTTTACATTCATAAAAAAAATGACAGGAGCCAGTGTTCCTTCCCCAGGCTTTGGACAATGGTGCATATTTGACTGGTCCTTGACTTGCTGCTGCAATTGGGAATGGCTCCTGGTCCCAGAATGCATCTCAGCCTGTCACGGAGGCTAGGCTGATTGGGGAGGCCCGAGCCCCTGCCGGCCGGCTGTCTTCTCCCCTGATGGACATGGAGTAGCAGAATCTCTGAGTTTGCTGACATAGCGTCCAGGACTCTCTCTACTTTCACTCCACCAAGCCAACACACACTGAACACTTTGTGCTGGGCTCCGCTGGGAGGCTAGGGTTCCAACCACTAAGGAGAGAGTACGGTCCTGTGTGGCTCAGTTGGTAGAGCATGGCACTTACAACGCCATGGTTGTGGGTTCAAGTCCTGCGGTGGACCAGTACGAACAAAAATGTATATACTCACTACTGTAAGTCGCTCTGGATAAGAGCATCTGCTAAATAATGTAAAATGTATGTTTAAATTATTTGTCAGGCCCTTAAGGAGTCCTGGACCCATGGCCTGCATCCCAAATGGTACCCTATTCCCTATATATTGTGCTACTTTTGACCATGGGGCACTGGTCAAAAGTAGTGCACTATATTCGGTGTGACGTGCCCTAGGCCTGCCTATGCTGCTGGCCGTTTCTGTGGAGCCTCCAGTTTGGCGAGGAACTCACTCCAGCACAGCTCACCTCAAGTCCCTGTTGCAGAAACGATGACAGTCTAGATGACCTGGACTTCACGTTCCTTCTATTCTCACACCAAGGAGATCAATTGAGTGAGCATACTGTGCGTTTCCCCTCTAATTCAGTCTGTTGATGTGGCAGGAGGAGGACAGAATAATTGTAACAAAACAAATTAAATGTGATGAGATGATGAATGTGAAAGACAGAGGAGGCATATGGAAAGTGTTACCTGTGAAAAACCTTCAAAGCTGCGTGTATGCTGGCTGCCTCTATACTGAGCACTCACCATCCACTTCCATCAGGGAGGGGTGATGATGGGGAGCCAAGACTGTGCCGGGAATCAAAAAGAACCAAAGAGAGGCATCATGGGAATTGAATCAACGACGATCATAAAAGTTACAGGCCAAGTCAAGAGGTGGTTTACTCTTACTGTGACTCAGGCTCTGTAGTTAGTAGTAGTTGTGTAACTCTGTCCTCCCTTAGGATATAGCCCCTGAGAATCCCCCCTCTCATTGGGCTGAATGGTTCCCCCCTTGGCACCTCTCCTACGGATGTGGGATCTTAATTTTATCACTCTGTTGCAGGAGAACTTTCTTGCATTGCAGGAAATGTAAAACTTGTAGTGTATTTAAGGTTTAAAAATGCTTCTGAAGTTTGTAATTTCCATTTTGAAACTTCAGACTTGAATTTCCCTTACGAAAAATGGATCAACTCCTACAAAAATGTCCATCAATTACTGTATAATTCACATAATCATTCAAATGTCCTGTTGCTGCATGATTATTTTCCTGCTTTAGCAAACTGGCTCAAATTAAGATCCCACATTTGTATCTGGCATTTGTCAAAGTTGATAAAGGTTTCAAGCTGCTGTTGTCTGACCCTTAGGGATGTCATTATGATGTAATTAAGACAAACATGCAGTGGGCAGCCTGCACGGCTTTTCAGCACCTACACTCTCCCTTCCAATGGACCAGGGTCTAAAGAACATGATCCCAACTTCAAAAATAAAGCTACAGTTTATTCCGACTGCGGTACAGAACTTTAGGCTCTTTTGGCTTAATAGTATTAGTGCTGGATGCGAACGCACGGCAGATTTTATCCCTAGGATTGAGTTTTGTCTTGAGCGTAGGACATTGCAATGTGCTTGAAATTTCAAGGCTATTTGAAATGTAAAATGCCTGAACAAAATCAATCCCGCCTGATGTTGTGAGGCAACAGGGAGGGGAAGATCAAATAGACAACAAAAGTGTGTATATTTTGTTACTTTTCCACAATTGATTAATTTGAGTGGCTTATGCAAGCAGCCATAAAATTGCACACTTGTTTATTCAGAAAATATTCCAAGTCAGTGTAGTGTATATTCTTTGTAGCGAAATGGAAAGGTTAAGTATAGTGTTTAAAAGAAAGAGAGAGAGGGTGAGAGAGAAATGGAGAGTGCTTGGGAGAGAAAGGAAGACAGCATGTATCGACGCCTAGAGGAGGGTGTGTTGAATTCACTCTGGTTTTGTACAGTTTTTCCTCATGATGAGCGATGGAAAAATGGGGTTGAGTGTGTTTCAGGTCGGGCTGCCGAGCGCCAGATTCCATGCGAGAGCTGTCTGTGGCCTGGGATTTAGAAAAAAACTCCAGACTCTCTCCCAGACATTGAAAAAATTAGCTTGTCCACAGATAAAGAATGGCCGTGGAGGAGTCCCAGTTAATAGAGGCTGCTGAGTCTCTGTGGTGGAGACACAGAGCCTGCCCATGTGGACCGAGGCAGCACATGTGCAGTAAAATGAAGGAAATTAGAATTTATCCAGGACTGGAATGGGTTTCTTCAGAGGAATATTATGTTTGATAGATTATTTCTGGCATGACAGTTGGAAAGACTTTTCCTGAACTCAGACACAGCTTACTTGTTGATCTACAAAATTTAACATATGCTTAAAGTTAATCTCGCTCTCCTTATGATTTTGAGTTAGAAAAAAATAAGTATTTCTTTCCCCCTGAAGTATATGTTTATGTTTCAGTATGAAAGAGGATACATGTTCACATGTTGATTTGATGGGGAACCAGACGTTTGCATTTATCGGTTAGCTTGTTTGGTTTCGGTGGTAAGACTGAACAACAGAAGGCATATGGATGTGAGTTAGAATCTACCTGACGTACTTGTGGTGACATGGTCAGATTGATCATGTGTCTTACCAGGAAATAGCCAACAGTAGTTGTGCTCCTAGAATTACTGTACCCACTAGAAGCGAAACCATGTAACCATGTAATCTTGTACCTTGGGAGAGTACTGGCTGTAGTCCACTATAATCAGTAGTTATACTGGCTGTGGTCCACTATTATCAGCAGTGATACTGGCTGTAGTCCACTATAATCAGTAGTTATACTGGCTGTGGTCCACTACAATCAGTAGTTATACTGGCTGTGGTCCACTATAATCAGTAGTTATACTGGCTGTGGTCCACTATAATCAGTAGTTATACTAGCTGTGGTCCACTCTAATCAGTAGTTATACTG
>QNTS01000463.1:599186-617516 GCA_003317085.1 Hucho hucho
AGTTATACTGGCTGTGGCCCACTATAATCAGTTATAATACTGGCTGTGGTCTACTATATAAGTAGTAATATTGGCTGTGGTCTACTATATAATCAGTATTAATACTGGCTGTGGTCTACTATATAATCAGCAGTTATACTGGCTGTGGCCCACTATAATCAGTTATAATACTGGCTGTGGTCTACTATATAATCAGTAGTGATACTGGCTTTGGTCTACTATATAATCAGTATTAATACTAGCAGTGGTCTACTATATAATCAGTAGTAATTTTGGCTGTGATCCACTATAATTAGTAGTAATACTGGCTGTGGTCTACTATATAATCAGTAGTAATTTTGGCTGTGGTCCACTATAATTAGTAGTAATACTGGCTGTGGTCCACTATAATTAGTAGTAATACTGGCTGTGGTCTACTATATAATCAGTAGTAATACTGGCTGTGGTCTACTATATAATCAGTAGTAATACTGGCTGTGGTCCACTATAATTAGTAGTAATACTGGCTGTGGTCTACTATATAATCAGTAGTAATACTGGCTGTGGTCCACTATAATCAGTTGTCTGTGCAGTGGACTATCCATTACAATATCAATATGTCCATTGGCAGAAAGTGAAGTGTTGTAATGTCTAAAGGCTACTCTCTTAGTTTTATTGTTTAGACAGACAGAGCTTAACCACTCACTTTGTTTACAACCCCCTCTTTATGCATTGTTTTACCTGTTCAATTCATGACCAATAAGGCTGAGGGTGTGTCTATTGGTCGTGCTCGTTTTGCGTCGCTCGGTGCCCCAGGCACGCCCAATGTAACAGATACAATGTAGATCGTCACCGTTGTTCACAAACCCTCTACTGAATCTGTCATCTCTATAATCCCTATAGTCTGCTGGCTCTGTGCAGCACAAGATCCACGTGTCTTATTGCCGTAACATATGCATGGAAAATTACATTAGGTCTTGTTTTGTTAAACACATCTATATGTTATGGCAAACAGGCTTCCCTTTTCTGCATGATCAAGTTTCACGTTTTTAATGTCACGTGCACAAGCAATGCCTTTCTTTGCAAGCTCCAAACCCAACAATGCAGTTAGGAAAAGTGGTGAGATCACACAACATGACCGTTCTCTCCCATAGACCCATAGCTCCTGTCAGTGTCCTCCCTCCCTCCCTTCCTCCTTCTCTTCATCCATCCAGTATGTGAAGCAGATGTGTACTGTGGTGGAGCTTTAGTTTATTGGGAGTCTCCTATACGTCAGCCGGGTTCATATGTCACGGTGAGAGGCATGTTTGTAATCCTAGTTTAACCCTCTGAAATGAAGGACATCAGGGTTCAAAAGGGATCCATTACCGCAGGTAGGGTTGCAACATTCTGGGAACTTTCAATAAATTCCCTGGTTCTCCAGAAATCCTGTTCTGGATTTCCTGATTCTTCCCTCTTGATTCCGGGAATCCTCCAACTGGCATTTCAGGAAAATCAGGGAATTTATTGAAAGTTCCCAGAACACCTTTGGGATGAATTGCAACGCTGACTGCATGCCAGGCCTAATTGTCCAACATCAGTGCCCAACCTCACTAATGCTCTTGTGGCTGAATGGAAGCAAGATTGGGTAGATTACTGCTGGGTAGATTACTGTGTGCTCTCTCTGTCTGGGTAGATTACTGTGTGTTCTCTCTGGCTAGATTACTGTGTGGTCTCTCTGTCTGGGTAGATTACTGTGTGGTCTCTCTGTCTGGGTAGATTACTGTGTGGTCTCTCTGTCTGGGTAGATTACCTTGTGGTCTCTCTGTCTGGGTAGATTACTGTGTGGTCTCTCTGTCTGGGTAGATTACTGTGTGGTCTCTCTGTCTGGGTAGATTACCTTGTGGTCTCTCTGTCTGGGTAGTTGTGTGTATCTGTGCTGCTCTCCTGCTCTCTAGTCTTTTTTAACTATGACTAACTGTTCAACTATTTGTTTATTTGGATCCCCATTAGCTTTTGCCGAAGCAGCAGCTACTCTTCCTGGGGTCCGCAAAAAACACAAAACATGACAAGTAACAAAACACCAATACACTGATAGACAAGAAAAGTCACACAATTTTAGAATACAACGATATACAAACAATGCAACAAAAAAATTATACAAACTATGCTGTCCTCTGGACACAGTTTCAATAGTTTCCATTTTTAATAATCCAATCAGTCCAGACACTGTCACCAAATGTCTTCTGAGCTTCAGCAGGGGTGTGGGGATCTGTCAGAAGCACTGATATGTACGTATGTTGTTTGCAGAAGTGCATACGATTTTTGGTTCTAAGCAACCTTTTTACTTGTTTACACAAGAGGATTTAGAGTTGAGCGCGTTCTCTTCCTTTACTGAGAAGTGTCTATCCAGATAGTGTGTTGGCACGTTGATTGATTATCAGCAACCAATCATTGTATCCTGTATCCTATCCAAAATTCTTACCTAGAAATCAAATCTGTTTTCCTCCGTGTTTGTTTCAGAACTGGGCTCCCCCAAGGACCTTGTCACCAGCGACGTGACGGACACCAGCTTCGCTGCGTCTTGGACGGCTGCCCTTGGGAACGTAAAGATGTACAGGATCCGCTGGAAGTCCATGTACAGTGATGAGTCAGGGGAGAAGATGGTCCCTGGAGACGTCACCAACACCGTGCTGGAGGGCCTTACCCCTGAGACCCTCTACCAGGTGTCTGTCCTGGCCGCCTATGGCAGAGGAGATGGAGGCCCGCTGACTGGACAGGAGACCACTGATGGTACTACTGTTTATTACACATCATCATCTGTTCGTAATGTAATCCATAGGATTACTCAAAATGACAAACGTAATCTGATTACTTCCTTGGTTAGCCAGCATTTGCCTCGTCAGTTTACGCTGAAGACCGATCAGTTCCCTCTCTAACTCTGCCCGCCCAACCCCTCAGAATCCTTGGGAAAGTGCTGGCTCAACTTCCTGCTTCCTTTCTTCTTGATCTGTGCCACTGACTTAGTCTGGCAGGGAAACCTCTGTGTTAGATTTCAGAGATGGACACAATGTGTGTCCCAAATGGAACCCTATTCCCCATTAAATGCACTACTTTTGACCAAGACCCACATGTTTCTGGTCAAAAGTAGTGCACTAAGTAGGGAATAGGGTGTTATTTGGGATGCAGGCATTGTCTCATCACTGCTAGGGATAAAAAAAAACACTCATTCACTGAAGCGGTGTTGTTAGTTGCTGAGGTTTGGAAGTATACTTGAAGGGTTTTGTAGATCTGTAGAACAGTTTGAAACTCTCTTCGGGCCATCACATCAATTTTCATGCAATGGCACTATGGTATACCAGTGCCAAGATGATAAGGAAAAAAACGTCTAAAAGATGAAACAATCCCATCCAAGTGCTCATCATCGTCACTCTCTGAAACCCTTTTATCTTGGTGTCGGGTATTATGGAAAAATGCCATTTCTAAGACTCCCTTTTAAGCTGTGGTCTGCAGTGGAAAACTGAGGTGGTGACAGTTATGATGCGTTATGTGTTCTAAAATCTAAGATAACGTCACTTTGTGGAGGGGATTTTTTATTTTTTTATGATGCATGTGTGCAGCGCATGGGCGTAATATGTCCTGCTTGCTGCCTGTTAGGGTGCGTGGGAGCAGAATTTAGACAGGCTCAAATCGACCACACATCCTCCTATCCTACCCATGCACACATGGGTAATCATATTGATGGAAATTTCCTTGAACACTTGAGGAACCAGTGTGATGGTTTGAATAGACATGTAGATATGGAAAGCCATTTCGTTTATTGACTCTGGCAGGCCAAGTCAAGCACATTTTGAACAGAAAACATTCTTGAGACATTCTCAGGAGGCCTCGCCTCTTTCAAATCCGTGCTTACCTCGTTACGTTCGCACAGCGGAACCAATGGATCTCCGGTAACAGTGTCACAGGTCCATTCAGGTCAAGCAACACATTGAGAAGTTGGCGGCCAATATCAGTCCTCAGTGAACGAGTGAAGTCTAGGGGTCTGACATTCTTTCCTGGGATCATTAAGTGTTTGGAAGGATGGACTTTGGTTTGACTAGTCTTGTGTGCAGAAATGGTGGAACAAACAGACCTTTTGACACGATAGTACATGGAGCTTAGCTCTATTCAGAATGGGGAAGGGGAAAGTTAAGATGACCAGATTTGGGGATAAGAGTCTAACTCTCTTTTAGATAGTTTTTCTCAGCATCCTCGCTACGTATCGAAGGGTAGATGTTTTATGAAATATTGCTCTCCTCTCTGTCCTTAGTGTCTGCTGCTGCTGAGGCGCTTACTGTGTCCGACGAGACTGAGCGAAGCATGAAGGTAACGTGGATGGCCGCGCCGGGTAAAGTCATCAACTACCGGGTTACCTACACACCCACCGCTGGGGGCAAAGAGATGGTCGCTAGGGTTCCCGGCACCTCCACCTCCACCGTGCTGAAGCGCCTGACGCCCATGACCACCTACGGCATCAAGGTGCACCCCATTTACAAGCGGGGAGAAGGAAAAGCAAGGCAAGGAGTAGGAACGACACGTACGTTGGTCCATAATTCAACCCCATGATACGAAAGACAGTAGGACACACTATTGGAGTATTGTAGGTGGAGCAGGTGTCTTTTCACTAACAAAACCTAAGACACTTGGTTAATACAGTGAGCTTACCACTAACACATGGCATAACATTGGGTTCTAAGACACTGGAATTCCCTATATGGTGCACAACTTTTGACCAGAGCCCTATGGGCCCTGGTAAATAGTAGTGTACTATAAAGGAAATAAAGTGCAATTTAGGACGCAGGCTAGGACTTTAGACTTGTATTATGGACTAATGAGAAACTGACTGGAATGTGTGTTGGCTGATCTCAATGAAAAAAGACTAGTGTTGCCAAAGTTGAAATTATTACGTTATTACTTTTCTCCCATGAATTTGAACTGATATGGTTTCTCTATTTGTCTGTCCTCTTGTAGTGTCACCTTACAAAGCTCCCAGAAACCTACAGACCTCAGAGCCCGGCAAGAACAGTTTCAGAGTCTCCTGGGACCCAGCTCCAGGAGATGTTCGTGGCTATAAGGTCACCTTCCACCCCAGTGGCGATGATATCGACCTGGGAGAGCTGCTGGTTGGGCCCTATGACAACACTGTGGTGCTAGAGGAGCTCAGGTGAGACACAGGAAATTCTATCTTCAGACAGAAAGTTGTCAGTGTTGTGACATTGATCTGACATTCTTAGACGGTTACATAGGACATTGTGAGGATAAAGTAACTTTAAATCTCATCTCTCCATCTCATCAGGGCCGGAACAAAGTACTCTGTGACTGTGTTTGGAATGTTTGATGGAGGCCACTCTGCAGCACTGGCTGGAGAGGAGAAGACTACCCTCTCCGACGCACCCGAAGTGCCATTGGAACCTTGGAACGGTAAAACCTTACAATACCATAACATAACCGACTATCATACACATATGTACAGACATAGACTACGTCCCAAATGACACCCTACTCCCCACATAGGGCACTACTTTTGACCAGAGCAGTGGACTATATAGGGATTAGGGAATAGGGGGCCATATGGGATGCAGTCATAGAACAGCCACAGAACAGCCACTCCGATAGACACACGGATCAAACCACAGACACACAGCGTCCCAGCCACAGCCCATCTCTGCTTCCACTTTTTTTTCTAAACTAACCAACATCACAACCATTAGAATAACACACCACATTACACAGCCATTGATTATAATGAGTACTTATCATTTATAGCTGTTTGGCTTTAATGGGCTTTTCTGCCTCATATCATTTTCTGCCTCACATGACTGTGATAAGTGGGACATTGATATTTTTATGATTAACTACGTGTGTTTTGACCTCCTTTTTCTTGCTCCAGTGCCAGTGAAGGATAAGTCAGGTTACACCACCCCACCCACAAACGTTCAGCATGCCAAACCTATTACGTTGCTGATATTTCTCATCATCGTGCCCATTTGGCCCAGCAGCCATATTGTTTCATCCCTAATACTTCTTGACATGCAAAAGTTAATATTTCCCATTTTTACATTGCATAAAAAGTTAGCATAATGGAAAAAAGTTTCTCTGCTTGCAATTAGAGATGTTTTACAACCAGGAGATTACGCAGTGCCAACCGGGCTGCCGTGGAACAAAACTGCATGCGGCTAGGAAAATGTTATGTTTCTCATATAAGACCCCAGAGAGAAAGCTGGTGACCCTAGGCAGAAATTAGTCTCGGTAATGGGGAGCAGACACACTGACACACAGTGACAGACTGCCCACTGCACCAATCGGAGCAGAGCAAGGAATGTTCCAATCCACCATGCACACACACACACACACACACACACACACACACACACACACACACACACACACACACACACACACACACACACACACACACACACACACACACACACACCATGGGCGTTCACAGCTGACACTAAAACTACTGCAGTAGTTTGGCCCTAGTGTTTAATAATAACCAAGCTAGTGTGGTTATAGAGTGGAATTGGGTTTTTCTTCTCCCTGGATCAGAGGGTGGTATGGCCCTCGGGGTACTGTATGTAGGTAGAGCCAATTAGAACTAGGATGACACCAGTTGTGGAAAAAGTATCCAATTGTCATACTTGAGTAAAAGTAAAGATACCTTAATAGAAAATTACTCAAGTAAAAGTGAACGTCACCCAGTAAAATACTATTTGAGTAAAAGTCTAAAAGTATTTGGTTTTAAATATACTTTATTAAATATACTTAAATTTTTTCAAAATTAAATGTAATTGCTAAAATATACTAAAATAAAATATAAGTATATTCCTTATATTAAGCAAACCAGGCCGCACAATTATCTTGATTTAAAAAAATTTACTGATAGATGGGGGCACACTATAAACAGACTACAGAATGAATCACTCCTTTAAATGACCACATACTAGCCAGTCAATGTAGATAAATTCATCTATTTGCCTTATGTATTTGCTTAATGTGACACTGTATCCTGTGATGCATTCTAAACAACAGAGTCAGTGCCATCTGTTTTTTATCAGATGCCTCTCAGACAGTGTACACTGTCTCAGTTGATGACGTGGTTTTGTTGATGAATGTCTCCGAAACTTACACTACTGGTCAAAAGTTTTAGAACACCTACTCATTCAAGGGTTTTTCTTAATTTTTACTATTTTCTACATTGTAAAATAATAGTGAAGACATCAACACTAAGAAATAACACATCATGTAGTAACCAGAAAAATTATAAACTTCTGAAAATAGATTTTATATTTGAGATTCTTCAAATAGCCACCCTTTGCCTTGATGACAGCTTTGCACACTCTTGGCATTCTCTCAACCAGCTTCACCTGGAATAATTTTCCAACAGTCTTGAAGGAGTTGCTGAGCACTTGCTGGCTGCTTTTCCTTCACTCTGCGGTCCGATCCCAAACCATCTCAATTTGGTTGAGGTTCGGGGATTGTGGAAGCCAGGTCATCTGATGCAGCATTCCATCACTCTCCTTCTTGGTAAAATAGCCCTTACACAGCCTGGAGGTGTGTTGGGTCATAGTCCCACTAAGCGCAAACCAGATGGGATGGTGTATCGCTGCAGAATGCTGTGGTTACCATGCTGGTTAAGTGTGCCTTGAATTCTAAATAATTCACAGACAGTGTCACCAGCAATGCACCCCCACACCATAACACCTCATCCTCCATGCTTTACGGTGGGAAATACACATGCGGAGATCATCCGTTCACCCACACCGCGTCTCACAAATTTATTTATAAAGCCCTTTTTACATCAACCGATGTCACGAAGTGCTATACAGAAACCCAGCCTAAAACCCCAAACAGCAAGCAATGCAGATGTAGAAGCATGGTGGCTAGGAAAAACTCCCTAGAAAGGCAGGAACCTAGGAAGAAGCCTAGAGAGGAACCAGGCTCTGAGGGGTGGCCAGTCCTCTTCTGGCTGTGCTGGGTGAAGATTATAACAGTACATGGCCAAGATGTTCAAACATTCACAGATGACCAGCAGGGTCAAATAATAATAATCACAGTGGTTGTAGAGGGTGCAACAGGTCAGCACCTCAGGAGTAAATGTCAGTTGGTTTTTCCTAGACGATAATTCAGAGTTAGAGACAGCAGGTGCGGTAGAGAGAGAGAGTCGAAAACAGCAGGTCCGGGACAAGGTAGCACGTCCAGTGAACAGGTCAGGGTTCCATAGCCACAGGTCAAACAGTTGAAACTGGAGCAGCAGCACAACCAGGTGGACTGGGGCATGGTCCTAGGGCTCAGGTCCTCTGAGAGAAGAGAAAGAGAAAGAGAAAGAGAGAGAGAGAGAATTAGAGGGAGCATACTTAAATTCACACAGGACACCGGATAAGACAGGAGAAATGAGAAACGGTCCTCATGAGAGCCAGTTTCATCGAAGCGCTTGATGGTTTTTGCGACTGCACTTGAAGAAACTTTAAAAGTTCTTGAAATGTTCCGTATTGACTGACCTTCATGTCTTAAAGTTATGATGGACTGTTGTTTCTCTTTGCTTATTTGAGCTGTTCTTGACATAATATGGACTTGGTCTTTTACCAAATAGGGCTATCTTCTGTATACCCCCCTACCTTGTCACAGCATAACTGATTGGCTCAAACACATTAAGAAGGAAAGAAATTCCACAAATGAACATCTAAGAAGGCACTCCTGTTAATTGAAATGCATTCCAGATGACTACCTCATGTAGCTGGTTGAGAGAATGCCAAGAGTGTGCAAAGCTGTCATCAAGGCAAAGGGTTTCTATTTGAAGTATCTGAAATATAAAATATATTTTGATTTGTTTAACACTTTTTTGGTTACTACATGATTACATATGTGTTATTTCATAGTTTTGATGTCTTCACTATTATTCTACAATGTAGAAAATAGTAGAAATAAAAAAAAACTTGAATGAGTAGTTGTTCTGAAACTTTTGACCGGTAGTGTACATTAAGCTTACGGAAAAGCACTTGTTTTCCAGTGTTATAACTCAAACAAACTGGTCAATTATATAATCAGATATACATTTTACAAGGGGCAATCCCCCACACATCGTTAAGCATCTGTTTCTCCATGTTTCAATAAAGAAAGTGGGTAAATAATTGTTTTCTCTTCTAACCTTTTTTCAATTCGCAGACACCGTGGCAGATTGCATAGCTCAGTGTCCAAACAACTCGGTGCATCTGGGTCTTTTTGCTCGGCTGCAGGACGAGCAAGCAGCAACCCCCTTTCACCCCCACAGGTGTCTGGTGTAGCAAATAGCAAGCACAGCAGGAATTTGCAGTAACTCTTGGAGAGAGGAGTCTGTCGTATATCATCTGTCAACAGGGTTGGTCTAGTTGTTCAGGGCAGGGGACACACCCAATGACTGCCCACATACAGTACATCAAGAAGGCTGCAGGCCACAAAAAGGCCTTGAGGTTGTACAACAGGATTGACACAGAAGAAGAAAAAGACCAAAAGAAGACAAAAAATAACAAGACCCAAGGGGAAAACAAGAGTTCATCCCCTCTGCAAGAGAAGAGAAAAATACTGCTGCAAAACGAGTTGTAGCAAAACATGTTTATTGTAGATAAAAACGTTCAATGTTAGTGTGTTATTGGGATTTTGGTGATGTCTTTCTGCTTGTTGTTCATCTCTGTATTTGGTGTGCGTATTTTGTTTGTGCATGTCTGTCTGAAAGTGTTTATATTATTCTGTTGTTCTTTGGCACCCTTCTCGTCCCTTCTGACACACATCCTCTCATTTATCACACTACATGGACTGTACACATCCGAGGGGTGTCCATGGTATCAGGCCTCCCTCTCACGGCCCTCTCCTCCACTCCTTACAGAGGCCAAGTGTAAGAGCCAGGCCAAGGCTGACATCATCCTGCTGGTCGATGGCTCATGGAGTATTGGCCGTCTCAACTTCAAAACCATCCGCGCCTTCATCGCTCGCATTGTTGGTGTATTTGACATCAGCCCTGAGAGAGTCATGATCGGTAATCTTTCTTTTGATCAAATCCCATTGGTGATGTGTATGATGGCATAGGTTAATCATCCAGCTCAATCCCATTGGTGATGTGTATGATGGCATAGGTTTATCACCCAGTTCAATCCCATTGGTGATGTGTATGATGGCATAGGTTCATCACCCAGTTCAATCCCATTGGTGATGTGTATGATGGCATAGGTTCATCACCCAGCCCATTCTCTTTAAGTTTGGTTTGGACTTGGTACTGGAAATGGAAATGCATGTTGGATTCTGATCAATCACGCTGGTGTCATACTGTGGTCTGTTTGTTCTCTCCAGGTATGGTTCAGTACAGTGGAGACCCCAAGACTGAGTGGCATCTGAATGCCCACCCAACCCGTGACGGGCTGCTCAAAGCTGTGGCTGACCTGCCCTACAAAGGGGGAAACACCATGACAGGTGACGTATCATGAAATAAAGGGCCAACTGCAAACTGCCATCTGTTTAACTTAAAGGTGCACTCTCAAACTTTTGTCTAATTTCAGCCAGTAGTACTACGTCATCCATTGCGTATGATTTGTTATGTCCTTTTAGTTTTTTTGCGATTCGTATGATATGTTACGAATCCAATTCGTACTATATTTTGTGGATTTGTTGTGCTTAAGATCTTGGAGTGCATCTTTAACTGAAGTCAACTTAACGTAACATGAAACATTCTCTCTAATATCTCTGTAGGTATGGCCTTGAACTACATCCTCCAGAACAACTTCAAGCCCAACGTGGGACTGCGTAAAGACTCACGCAAGATCGGTGTGCTCATCACTGACGGCAAGTCGCAGGATGAGATCATCACCAACTCCCAGGTGCTGAGGGACGAAAACATCGAGCTCTACGCCATCGGTGAGTGACACTCCTAGTGTATAACCGAACAACATTGCATGTTTCAGTTAACCATCAAAGTGTTTGACCATGTCAAACAAGGTAACAGTAAACATGTCATCCACCAAGAATGATGCAGCGCCCCCTTTCGGCTAATCAGTGTAATTTTGCAAGACGCATCATTCACCCATGTTTAAATAAAATCGGGCCAGTGGTGTCTAAGATATTGTGTGTGACTAATGTACATACAGTTGATTACTATAGTGCCCCCCTTGGGCCAATCAGTGTAATTTTGTAAATTCCAGATCTCTATGGTAAGATGCATCATTCATCATTCACCCCATTCACCCAAGCAGGTAGCCTAGTGGTTAGAGCGTTGGACTAGTAACCGAAAGGTTGCAAGATGGAATCCCTGAGCTGACAAGGTAAAAATCTGTCGCTCTGCTCCTGAACAAGGCAGTTAACCCACTGTTCCTAGGCCGTTATTGAAAATAAGAATTTGTTCTTAACTGACTTGCCTAGTTAAATAAAAATAATAATTGAGCCAGTGGTGTCTGAGATATTGCGTGGGTTAGCATATCCCTGAGTATGTGTGCCAAATTTCATCACTCAAACAGTTCAAGAGATATAAACATGTGCCCGTTATAGTACCACTGTGTGGTCGATATGAATGTTCTTGCAAACGTTGAGTCTTGACAGTGTTTGCAACATATGTACCAAATTTTGTTACAATACGAATTTCCTTGACTGATTTATATGCATTAATGTGCCAGACCCCACCCACGTGAATGTTTATTGGTCAATAGCGGCCATGTTGTTTTAGGTTCTGGTCTGAAAATTATTGAGTTGAGAGTTTCGTGCAGATCGGTCATACGGTGCTAGAAGAGGAGCGTTTTAAGTGTTTTTCACAAAATGTTAAATGCCAGCAATTCCATCATGGCGGACCTTAGGGGAGAGGGACCTATGTACGGAATTTCATGACTTTAGGTCAAACGGGGTGAGGGGCGTTACCTTTCAGAGTTAGCATTTTCAATCACTTGTTATAGCGCCACCATCTGGCCAATCAGTGTAATTTTGTAAATGCCAGATCACTACGGCAAGACGCATCATTCACCCATGTTTTGTCAAAATCGGGCTAGTGGTGTCTGAGATATCGCGTGTGATGAACGTACAAATGTATGCACATACTAATGGACAGAGACAGATCCCCAGTCCTCTCCTCAATTTTATTGTGGGGGACAATGAAAACAGACATTTTACAATGAACAGATTTTTGTGTTGTGATTGTATCATGAACAGAGGACAGTTGAGTCTATTTTGTCATGATCCCAACAGAAGTAAATATTGTGGTGTTATGTGGTTTCTAGGTGTGAAGAACGCTGATGAGAATGAGTTGAGGTCCATTGCCTCAGACCCAGATGAGATTCACATGTACAACGTGAATGATTTCTCCTTTCTGCTGGATATAGTGGATGAGCTCACCATCAACCTCTGTAACAGTGTGAAGGGTCCAGGTAAGCCCAACCTCCTCTCTTATTTTCTCTCTCTCTCTCTCTCTCTCTCTCTCTCTCTCTCTCTCTCTCTCTCTCTCTCTCTCTCTCTCTCTCTCAAATCACAGTAAGCTAGTTCTTTGTACGCTGGGTATTGTACTTGGTACCGCATTTAGGGGTTTAGGGGTACATCTAATCCAAGGCAAGGAAAATACATTATAAAGCCATTTAACCTGTAAGCCAGAAAAAGCTGTACTGATATCTCCCGTCAGTTGAATAAATGGATTAGCATAGCAGGTGGAGAATAGCAATAAGAGCAGCATGATTTATGAGATGAGCCAATGAAAAGACAAAACAAACGCCAACACTTGTGGATATTGCCTCAAAACTGTCACTAGTTTGCCTAACACACTTGATAAATTTAGTTTATTGACTTAAGTTACGTAAGGTCCAACCAGTTGATGGAAACTTTTGTTTTTTGGACACACTCTTGTCCTTCAATCAAATTTATGAGGAGACAAAATAGTGATTTACTACATGTGGATGGAAACTTTTTTTTTTAAAGTATTTTTTCAAAATTGTGAAATATAGAAATGCAGGTTCGCATTTATTGTAATATATCTTGCCACAAAGTCAGAAAATCTGATTTTGAACCTAACCTTAACCCTAAACATAGCCACACTACTAACCCTAATGCCTAACCCTAACCTTAAATTAAGACCAAAAAGCAAATGTTTGTTTTCATGAATTTTTACAATATAGCCAATTTTGATTTTGCAGCTGGCCCAGCTAGCGGAAAGTGCTCAGGCAAGGCAAGATTCGTGACAATAAATGTCAACCTGCTATATAAACAGCCCTAACAGCCCTGTGTCAGTGAGGCTGAGGTGAAAGGGACAGATTTGTTGTTTGAGTATTGAGTGTGTGGAATATTTGACGTGTCGGCTCACATTCCCTCTGCTCTTTGACCAGGAGGAGGCCTGGAGCCACCTACTAACCTAGTGACCTCCGAGGTGACCCACCACTCGTTCCGTGCCACCTGGACAGCGCCCGAAGGTCCCGTGGAAAAGTATCGCATCGACTACATGCCCGTGGCGGGAGGAATCACTGAACAGGTAAGCCTATAGCCTACAGTACTGTACCTCCCCTCAACTCAATCACCTCACCTCTCCAAGGTCATAGTATTTTAAGTTCATCGTCACACCTGGTTTGGATTTGACAGAGAATAATTCATTGGCTGAATGATTCCTTTTGGTCTGAATTCCTCTCTCAGACCTCCATGGTTCATCTTGCCATGAGGTGATCTGGTCACTTTGGCAGCGGTCTCATTTTAGTCTGTTTATACCAGGAGTTTCTGGTGTAGGAACTGCCCTATATGCAGCCTCGCTGGAGATTTCACAGTTATCAAGTGTATCCAGTGTAACATTTTTGCTTAAATCCACCTAGTTCCCATCTTCGATCCATTTCTTGTGGATCTAATTCAGTCAGATTAAGCTCAAGTCATCTGGCACTCTTCTCACCATTGAGAAGTGGACCACAGTGGCTGAGGCAGACCTGCATTCAATTACACTTACTGTAACCTTCTGTCACTTATGTCCTCATAAATACAGGACTGGGTCTATTCCGTGCATTGTGCTTTCATTGGCCCTGGTCAGGGTTTGGGTGGTTCTAGTGAGTCCTGTCTGAAAGCAAGACCAAAGAGTTTCCACCAGGCCCCAACCTTGGCCCAGCGTTGTCTGGGTTTGGCCGGGTTTGGCCGGGGTAGGCCGTCATTGTAAATAAGAATTTGTTCTTAACTGACTTACCTAGTTAAATAAAGGTTAAATAAAAATAAAATAAAAACTTAGACCAGACCCAGTTAGTTTAGTCTTGTTGCATAACTCCTCCTGCTGGAAATGAGAATTCTGGCATTCCAACCATTCTCCTTCATTTTTATTGCTTGCATTGGAACCCTAAACACTTATTCACACAAATAAATCAGATTTCACTTTCAATTTGCTAAAATGTGGTCCTTTCTTTTGGATATCCCTCTGAAACATAGAAGAGAGAGTACATGTGCGAGAAGATGTTAGCTTTGTTTTGGGTTTCCTAAACGTGTACCGTATTAGGAACATTTTATTTTGACCTGCTGTAATTACAATATTATCCCATGACGAATTTGAAACTCCTTGGCAGACAGCAGTACAGAGGGGTGACTTGAGGTCGCCGTCTATCTTCTGATCTACCTCCTTGTTGAATATACTTGGATTTTGAGCTTGGGGTTTCCTGCATAACGACCATTCCCTTTTCTCTCTCTTTAGATGATTGTCGATGGGACGGTCACCACCGTGGTCCTGACCAAGCTGACACCTCTGACCGAGTATGTGGTCAACGTCTTCTCCGTGACTGGAGAGGAGACCAGTGCAGAGCCGCTGAAGGGCACTGAAACCACCTGTAAGTGTTGCAGCTGTTCTGCTCCCTTGGCCTCCTCTCCTCCTCTCCTTTCTGTTTGTCTTCCTCTTCGTCGGTTTCCTCACACAACCTCATCCCAATTACCCAGAGTAAACCTTGAAGTCACCTCCTATAAAGGTGTCCAGGTTCAGCCAATCCAATATCCTTATTTGGATGTCGAATTATGTAAGAAGAGCTACAGTGATAGACAGGAAGTGTACTGAGATGAATTTCACAAAGACGCTGTTCGGTTGCCCTCAGGGGGACAAAGATGGTTAAAAGGAAACTTTAATGTGGGGATAGCAGCTCTTATGACTTCCGCTCTTGTGGGAGCGCATGTGTTTCATTACGGTACACAATGCTGAAATAAACAACATCCCCTGCCCCTCCATGCTCATTCCACTGTTTTAAATGGGTTAGACATGGATGGATCTTGTTTATATTGCTCTTGTAGGCCTATTAAACAAGGTCATTTTCACAACCAGGGATATATTGGGTCTGATTGGTGGCAGTAAAGTGTTAAACAACAACAAGTTCCCACAGGGTTTCCCATTGGAAAATGCAGAAGTATAGGTTTCTTATGGGGAGAATAACCATCATTCTCTCCTTCTTGGCTTCGTTAAGAGTGTCTTAAGAAAACTGACATAATTCCACAGGATGGTTAAGTACACAGAGCTGACCACTTTCATTGTTCCATTTGTGAGTTACAGTGGACCTTGTCACTTTTAGAAATGAGTCCCTTAGATTTTATGGTGGACGTTATAAGATATTTCTCACTGTCATAGAGCACTGTTATTATTTTGTAGGCCGCCACTTAGACACCACAACAGTAGTGTTAGATCACCTTTATTTGTCAATTTAAACTAGCACTGTGAGTAGGACCATCATGCTTCTGTCATAAACACAGAGGCTGGATGTGATGTGGGTGGCTGGGTTGTGTTGTGGAGATCAGTAGACTAGTAGTTATCAAATCAAATCAAATCAAATTTATTTATAAAGCCCCCCTTACATCAGCTGATGTCACAGAGTGCTGTACAGAAACCCAGCCTAAAACCCCAAACAGCAAGCAATGCAGGTGTAAAAGCACTGCAGGTGTAAAAGCACGGTGGCTAGGAAAAACTCCCTAGAAAGGCCAAAACCTAGGAAGAAACCTAGAGAGGAACCAGGCTGTGAGGGGTGGCCAGTCCTCTTCTGGCTGTGCCGGGTGCAGATTATAACAGAACATGGACAAGATTTTAAAATGTTCATAAAACAGGCAGAACAGTTGAAACTGGAGAAGCAGCACGGCCAGGTGGACTCGGGACATCAAGGAGTCATCAGGCCAGGTAGGCCTTGAGGAATGGTCCTAATGCTCAGGTCCTCCGAGAGAGAGAAGAAGAAAAAAGAAAGAAAGAGAGAGATAATTAGAGAGAGCATACTTAAATTCGCACAGGACACCAGATAAAATAAATACTCCAGATATAACAGACGGACCCTAACCCCCCGACACATAAACTACTGCAGCATAAATACTGGGGGCTGAGACAGGAGGGGTCGGGAGACACTGTGGCCCCGTCCGACGATACCCCCGGACAGGGCCAAACAGGCAGGATATAACCCCACCCACTCTGCCGAAGCACAGCCCCCACACCACTAGAGGGAAATCTTCAACCACCAACTTACCATCCTGAGACAAGGCCGAGTATAGCCCACAAGATCTCCGCCACGGCACCAGTAAGCCAGTGACTCAGCCCCTGTAATAGGGTTAGAGGCAGAGAATCCCAGTGGAGGGGAAA
This sequence comes from Hucho hucho, assembly GCA_003317085.1. Classification (NCBI taxonomy): domain Eukaryota; kingdom Metazoa; phylum Chordata; class Actinopteri; order Salmoniformes; family Salmonidae; genus Hucho; species Hucho hucho. The sequence continues at coordinate 615,742 of QNTS01000463.1, forward strand.
CCGGCCAGGCAAAGACAGCAAGGGTGGTTCGTTGCTCCAGTGCCTTTCCGTTCACCTTCACACTCCTGGGCCAGACTACACTCAGTCATAAGACCTACTGAAGAGATGAGTCTTCAATAAAGACTTAAAGGTTGAGACAGAGTCTNATAGAGCACTGTTATTATTTTGTAGGCCGCCACTTAGACACCACAACAGTAGTGTTAGATCACCTTTATTTGTCAATTTAAACTAGCACTGTGAGTAGGACCATCATGCTTCTGTCATAAACACAGAGGCTGGATGTGATGTGGGTGGCTGGGTTGTGTTGTGGAGATCAGTAGACTAGTAGTTATCAAATCAAATCAAATCAAATTTATTTATAAAGCCCCCCTTACATCAGCTGATGTCACAGAGTGCTGTACAGAAACCCAGCCTAAAACCCCAAACAGCAAGCAATGCAGGTGTAAAAGCACTGCAGGTGTAAAAGCACGGTGGCTAGGAAAAACTCCCTAGAAAGGCCAAAACCTAGGAAGAAACCTAGAGAGGAACCAGGCTGTGAGGGGTGGCCAGTCCTCTTCTGGCTGTGCCGGGTGCAGATTATAACAGAACATGGACAAGATTTTAAAATGTTCATAAAACAGGCAGAACAGTTGAAACTGGAGAAGCAGCACACTGTGTGGTTGAGGATGTCTCTGAACTAGTAGTTTGGTGGTAACTGTGTGGTTATGGATGTCTCTACACTAGTAGTTAGGTGGTAACTGTGGTTGAGGATGTCTCTACACTAGTAGTTAGGTGGTAACTGTGATTGAGGATGTCTCTACACTAGTAGTTAGGTGGTAACTGTGGTTGAGGATGTCTCTACACTACTAGTTAGGTGGTAACTGTGTGGTTGAGGATGTCTCTACACTAGTAGTTTGGTGGTAACTGTGTTTGAGGATGTCTCTACACTAGTAGTTAGGTGGTAACTGTGGTTGAGGATGTCTCTACACTAGTAGTTAGGTTGTAACTGTGTGTTTGAGGATGTCTCTACACTAGTAGTTAGATGGTAACTGTGGTTGAGGTTGTCTCTACACTAGTAGTTAGGTGGTAACTGTGGTTGAGGATGTCTCTATACTAGTAGTTAGGTGGTAACTGTGTGGTTGAGGATGTCTCTACACTAGTAGTTAGGTGGTAACTGTGGTTGAGGATGTCTCTACACTAGTAGTTATGTGGTAACTGTGTGGCTGTGGATGTCTCTACACTAGTTGTTAGGTTGTAACTGTGGTTGAGGATGTCACTACACTAGTAGTTAGGTGGTAACTGTGGTTGAGGACGTCTCTACACTAGTAGTTAGGTTGTAACTGTGTGGTTGAGGATGTCTCTACGCTAGTAGTTAGGTGGTTACTGTGTGGTTGTGGATGTCTCTACACTAGTAGTTAGTTGGTAACTGTGGTTGTGGATGTCTCTACACTAGTTGTTAGGTGGTAACTGTGTGGTTGGGGATGTCTCTACACTAGTAGTTAGGTTGTAACTGTGTGGTTGAGGATGTCTCTACACTAGTAGTTAGGTTGTAACTGTGGTTGAGGATGTCTCTACACTAGTAGTTAGGTGGTAACTGTGGTTGAGGATGTCTCTACACAAGTAGTTAGGTTGTAAATGTGTGGTTGAGGATGTCTCTACACTAGTAGTTAGGTGGTAACTGTGGTTGAGGATGTCTCTACACTAGTAGGTAGGTGGTAACTGTGTGGTTGAGGATGTCACTACACTAGTAGTTAGGTTGTAACTGTGTTGTTGAGGATGTCTCTAGTTGTTAGGTG
>QNTS01000463.1:624934-636802 GCA_003317085.1 Hucho hucho
TACTGGATACATCTCTACCACAGGAGTACTGGATACATCTCTACCACAGGAGTACTGGATACATCTACCACAGGAGTACTGGATACATCTCTACCCCAGGAGTACTGGATACATCTCTACCACAGGAGTACTGGATACATCTCTACCACAGGAGTACTGGATACATCTCTACCACAGGAGGACTGGATACATCTCTACCACAGGAGTACTGGATACATCTCTACCACAGGAGTATGCTGGCACCTTAACGATGGGGAGGATGGGCTCATGTTAATGGCTGCAGCCGAATTAGTGGATGATATCAAATACATCAAACACAGGGTTTCCAGGTGTTTGATGCCATTCTATTCCCTCCATTCCAGACATTATTATGAGCCGTCCTCCCCTCAGCAGTCTCCACTGATCCCTACCCAGATCCTCTCATGGAACATCTGAAGACTGCTGTCTCCAAAGGAGCCTCTCTCTGTGGACTTATGTTCTAAGGTCTATTCCTCTGCGTTGCTATTGGAGAACTATCGCTGTTATGGATACCTTTTCTTGATTTTTTTCTTGAAGTTCGAAGTGGAAACTGAGGTAAGACATTTCTCAGCATTTCTGCTGGAAGCTTTTTGACTTCAAGAGTTTTTCCTACCATCAAACATCCTCTGGAATTACAAATATAGCCTCAATACTTTTTTTAAGGACACAGTATATTATTCATATGGCTTTTCTCAAATGCTCCGATGACATTTCGAAATAAAAAGGAAACATAGAGGGGGAGTTCACTTTGAGAAAACAACTCCCAAAGTTTTATTGGTTAACATCAATGTTCAAAATACTACAGTTGTCAAGATTTAGCTGTAAATGCTATAATAATACCACATATCATAGTTTATGTTCATGTTAGTAGTGCTAGTTCATGCTAGTTCTTCAGCAAAAATAATATTGTTAATTGTTTGTTGTTCCTAAAATCGTTATCCTTATATCTCTTTTCTGCCAGGTTGAAGTCAATGGCGATATAACATCCCTGCCTCTGGTCAACCTCATCTCTCAATCTGAGTACGATGTTGCTGTCACCCCAGTTTACGACGCAGGTGTTGGAAACCCAATGCTTGGACAAGCCATTACAGGTAAACAACCGTTTGTGTGATTTATCATTTGGCTGATAAACTGTAGACTAGATATATGAGTGTATCTTGATGGTAACGGTTGAGTCTGCAGGCCTTCCTTGGATTTCGCCTGTTCCTCAGTCATTCGTCTTTCTAGATGAAGTCCAAACATCAAGTCACTGTTCCCAGAGACTGTATGTATGTATGTATGTATGTATGTATGTATGCGTGTGTGTGTGTGTGAGTCTAGTTAATTATATATGGGCCTACAAACTTTGTGTGTTTGTGTGCGAGTCTGCTATCGCTCACTGCATGGGGCCTCGTTCATCATTAATCCCAGATGATTTGAGGAAATGTTGTTTTCCGTACACACGCGCACACACACACACACACACACACACACACACACACACACACACACACACACACACACACACACACACACACACACAAAACCCGTTTGTTGGCCATTTATCTATAAAATGGACTCACAGCTAAAATGTTCCTCACATGGTTCACAGCCCCTCTGACGAACAAAATGGCCTTGCCTCATCTCTCAGGACTTCCTCATAATAATCACGTCTCCCTCTCTCACATCTCCGTCCATGTGTACAGATGTTGTTCCTGCCCCGCAGAACCTGAAGTTGTCCGAGGTGACCCAGACCTCGTTCAGGGCCACATGGGAACACGGGGCCCCTGACGTGGCCCTCTACCGAATCGGCTGGACCAAGAAGGGAGAGAACAACTTCCAATATGTATGTTGATCTACTCCAGCCGATGGTGATTGGTGATTCTGGTCTATTTACTGCTATGGAGTGGACTGTGACCGTTTATGCTCACTATGTCTCCCTCTCTCTCTGTCTCCCTCTCTCTCGCCCTCTCTCGCCCTCTCTCTCCTCCTCTCTCTCCCCCTCTCACCCTCTCTGTCTCTCTGTCTCTATCTCTCCCTCTGTCTCTGTTTCTTTGTCTCTCTATCTCTATCTCTATCGCTCCCTCTCTCTCTGTCTCTCTATCTCTCTCTCTGTCTCTCAATCTCTCCCCCTCTCTTTGTCTCCCTCTCTCTGTCTCTCCCTCTCTCTCTGTCTCCCTCTCTCTCTGACTCCCTCTCTCTTTCCGTCTCGTTCTGCCCACCACTCTCTCTCTCGCTGTCCCCCTCTACTTGTTCCTCCTCTCTCTCTCCATCCATCTCTCCAGTCTATCCTGAACAGTGATGAAACATCCCATAATTTGGAGAACTTGGACCCGGACACCCTGTATGATGTTACCGTCACGGCCATCTACCCAGACGAGTCAGAGAGCGAGGACCTGATTGGCAGCCAGCGCACATGTAGGTTCACCCTTCTGTTCTTCTCCTCTCTCATTCTCCTATCAGTTACATTAATGTTTTACATTTAGACGGCAGATGTGGTCCACAGCGTATTGAAATAACCTTGTTCTTTCCCTGTTCTCATGACGTTCTCTTTTTCCAGTGTTAAAGATGACTACACCTGGTATGTTATTTGAAACGGAGAAGGACATTATCATTGTAATGTTCATGATTATGATTATAATGGTAATGCGAACGATAATTAAAGTGTTGTTGATGGAAAACACACTTTTATAAACTACATCTGCATGTGCATTGCTGTGCCTTGAAAGAGCTGCAAATACAAAAGTGTGACTACTGACCCGTCAGCGGCCGGACGATCCACAACAGACACCTAATTGTCAACCATTTGTCATAATATCATTTCTCATGTTATTAAATTAATGTCGTTTTTCATGTCATAACATTGTCATTCCTCGTGTCGCTGATGTCAATCCTCATCATGTCACAATGTCATTCCTCATCAATGTCCCCATCATTGGAAATGCATGTGTCATATAGTATAGTAACCTCACTGGCTGCTTCACTCTCCATCATGTCGTTTATGTGTACATCACCAAATCATGTGTTCTCATCATTTCACCCCCTATCCTCATCATCATTGTTTCATCCAGCTTCCTGAACACCATGTGATTGTGGATTGGTAAAGGCTGTCTAATGTTCCCTGCAGCCATTTGATATAAACCACCACTGTCTTGGGTCAGTGTTCTGATTGTAATGTGTTCCTAGCTCCCACTGGACCTCCGCAGAACTTGCAGGTGTTCAATGCGACCACGGTCACTCTGACAGTGAAGTGGGACCACGCCCCAGGCCCCGTCCAGAACTACAAGATCTCTTTCCAACCTGTGGCTGGAGGCAAAGCTCTCTCGGTAAGTACAACACACCCTCCAGTAGTTTCTTGAAAACATTTGAAGTAATCTGTTAACAATTCCCATACTGTTTTGCAATGACTATGAGTGTATTGTGAGTAACTGATAAGTAGTGTCTACCCAGAACTAACTTCTAAATCCTATGCCCTCTGGGTATGACATCTCTCAGTTCACTTACCTATAATATAGAGGAAGTTGTTCTTGCTCTCTAGTCTGTAACTGAGTGGTGACGTTAGTTGTTCTCAGTGTGATGCGTCAGTATCTGTGTGAGGTTTTCTCCAACGTGCCTGAGCTAGTTTAACCCCAGTGATGAAACCGTAAGTACTTCCCAGTGCAGTAAAACACGTGATTTTCCTGTTTTTTTATATAATGGCCTTTTAGTGTAAGAGCAGTTTGAAAAGTCTGCATGATATGCCAGCCTGTCGTGGTGGGATGGGGTTTTGGCCTGCCTGGTGAAATCACCAGGTGGTAAATGAATTAATAGTCTCTGCCAATAACAGCTAGTTTTCAGTTTTCCCCTCCCAACTCAGACCACTCCCAGACAATCATAGCAACATTCTTGCTTGAGAATTTGCTTTTTGCTAAGAAGATATTTTTGTTTCTTTTTTTACCATTTTAATTGAAAACAATCACAGTAAGGTACTTAATTGTTACCCAGGAATGATTTTATATTGAGATAAAAATGTCTGCATTGGACCTTTAAAGTCAAATGGCTAATTCCATTCTCATAAAAATACTTAAGCATTTCTAAATTGGTTTATTGTAATATGAAATCCCTTTCCTCTTGGGATCCACAAGTGGTGTCCTCCCCACTATTTTGTCTTCGTCCACATTGTTAGTTTGACGTCAGAATTATGACATGGTCCTCCTATTCAGTCTGTTTGTGTACTTAATGGAGGTCTGTATCTAGCAGCCAAGCCCACATTCCTAACTGATAACTTAATTGTGATCTGCGACGGAAATTGTTAGGAAATACTTTTTTGGTCGACGATGCCCTTATATGAAAAGAATTTGGTTCGTTTAAAATGTTTTAAGTGTCTGAGAAGTTATGACAGGGTACCCCAAACATTGTATCAGTTCTCTAAACTGTGATTTCAACATGACACCATGGGACAGAGCTGTTGCATGTCTATCTAATCCCATCATAGCACATAATTGGAATTCTATTATAGTATCGCTGTCCATTTAAAACAGTATGGAGACGTACTGCTGTTGTGATGTTGTGGTCTGCAGACTTGTTAATTTAACATAAGTCATATAAGCCAGGAATGACATTCACACTTGGGACTCTCAAGTGCCTGTCTCCAGTGGTGTAAATTACTTAAGTAAAAATACTTTAAAGTACTACTTAAGTCATTTTTTGGGGTGTCTGTACTTTACTTTACTATTTATATTTTTGAAAACTTGTACTTTTACTTCACTGCATTCCTAAAGAAAATAATGTACTTTTTACTCCATACATTTTCCCTGACACCCAAAAGTACTCGTTACATTTTTTATGCTTAGCAGGACAGGAAAATTGTCTAATTCACGCACTTATCAAGAGAACATCCCTGGTCATTCCTACTACAGTACCTCTGATCTGGCGGACTCACTGAACACAAATGCTTTGTTTTTAAATGATGTCTGAGTGTTGGAGTGTGGCTATCAGTAAATTATAAAAAACAAGAAAATGCTGCCGCCTGGTTTACTTAATATGAGGAATTTTAAATTATTTATAGTTTTACGATTACAATTACTTTTGATACTTAATTATATTTAAATACCAAATACTTTTAGACTTTTACTCAAGTAGTATCTCAAGTAGTATTTTACTGTGTGACTTTCACTTATATTTGAGTTATTTCTCTTAAGGTATCTTTACTTTTACTCAAATATGACAATTGGGTACTTTTTCCACCACTGCCTGTCTCTTATATAATGGTTTAGTGATGTTGAAATACAAAAAGTGGATGTGTATTCTAGGTGATCTGCTAAATGAATATGTCAGACAAGCGAATACAATGGAAAATATTTTGTATGTTGTCCATTCCGTGGCTATAATGTTTCATGCCATTGATAGATGTTGCTTACTGTACAGTAGTTGTAGGATCTTAATTTGACCAGTATTGTCGCAGTAGAATAATCTTGCAGTGACAGGATTTGACCGTTTAGTCCATAATGTTGCTTGATCGGTGGTTAGGCTATTAGCTAGAAACAAATGTGTTAAATGAAAAGTGCAATACTGTTAATATAACCGTGTGTTAGTGCAAGTTTTCTGTGAATTTATGGAAATCACAAAGCTCGTCTGCATTTCCTGCGGTGCAGGAAAATTCTCAGCAACAAAAAAGTGCTCAAATTAAGATCCTACATCTGTAGTTCCCATTAAATGACAGGATACATTTAAAACATTGGCTTGTAGTATTACGAAATTGTTCTTCCATAGTGTCTAGTGTCCCTCAAGACCAATGAATATTCCCTTTATACACTACTAGTTTATGAACACAGTAGTGAAAGAAAGGCAATTGTTCTTTCTTATAAGGTGTTTGAATGAGCAACTGTGTTCACACAAATGGGTAAATAATGCATCCTTGGGGAACCCCGCTTTTGTTTCTGCTAGACTGAAATTAGGGGAAAGGCATTGGCTGATGATAGAGAGTTCCCTGGGCTCGGGGAGAAACCGTGTTCATACTCCACTGCCTAGTAAAAGTCAAAATTGATGTAAGAGCTTTGGAGTTTACATTGGTCATGTTTGGATGGCTTCCCTGTGACAGTGTAGAAGAACTCTGCTTGGCCCCAACCGCCCCAATTTGATAATATTTTGTATATTTGTTCATCAATGAGATTACAACCTATTTTCACTGACTCAAATTCTCAATGTTTTATCATTATGCTTTCAACTATCTAAAAGCACAACCAAATTCCAATGGGAATACAATGTTAGATATATATATATTTTTTTATTAGGACCGCCAAAGTTAACGTGCTAATAATGCGTTAATGCGTTGCATGTTTAATGGAGTTAATTGTTTAGATGCCATTTCTTCACCACACAGAAAAGCGCAACATACAACAGGCAGAAACGCTCTCGGTAGTGCGGTCTGTCTCTAATGTGGTGCTTAAACATCCACTATGCGCGCAGCTTTGAGCAACAATTTTGAAGGAAAACTCAATTAGTAGGACTCAATCAAATCAAACTTTAAATGCACTTTAAATACAGTTTGACTAAATTTTGTAATATTTTAATTTAGATTTTTTTTTTTGATGGAGACATGAATCCAACATGTTTTTTAAGACTACATTTACCAAAGATTAAAACCATAGGCCTGTATGTACAGTATTGTCTATTTTTTGTTGAATCCCGGGTTGAATTTACACAATAGCTGTTGATGACTGTCCAAATACTATATACTGTAGATGATACATTGATGATACAGGTTTGATAAAGTATGGTTTCATTTAATTTTCTCTGTTAGATCTAAAACCCTGGATGGGAGACCAAAGGGTAGCTGTAGATAGATACATTCTCCAGTAGGAGGTGTTGCTCAGCCTGTAGTTTTTTTCTTATACGTTGAAGATCTGACGTTGTTTCAAAGGTACAAATTCAACATTTTGTATACAAGGTTTGTCAATGTTGAAAATTGGTTACCATGATGACATAATCCTGTATTTGAAATTTCACCCTCAAAACAACAGTTTGATTTACTTTTTTCAAATGCAATGTATTTTCCATGTAGATTCCACAATACAATACAGTGACAAATTACGTTGAAAAATGTTGATTCCACCAGTTTGTGCCCAGTGGTGAGCTAATGAACTTTAGGTCTTTTTGTCTCTGAGCCGAGGAAAGGGAAAGGGGGATACGTAGTCAGTTGTACAACTGAATGAATTAAACTGAAATGTGTCTTCCACATTTAACCCAACCCCTCTGAATCAGAGAGGTGCGGAGAGCTGCCTTAATCGACATCCACGTCTTCGGCGAGATGACAGCCCTAACCATTAAAAGAGATTAGCTTGTCATCCATCTGTCACCCTGTTCTAATAAATTACTGTTTTAACATCGATGTGAGATGTTCTCACTTCACTTCTCCTCCCAGAGATAAAGAAAAGCCTCTGACTTTGTTGTTGTCCCTCAAACAGACCCAGGTGGGAGGAAAGAAGAACAGTGTAATCCTCCAGAAGCTGACGCCTGACACTCCCTACTCTGTCACCGTGGCAGCTATCTACCCCAGCGGAGAGACCAAAGACATCTCAGGCCAAGGAAAGACCAGTAAGTGGACCTGGAACCACCAGACCTATAAAAGGCCAGAAACCACCTACAACATTCTCCTAATAGATCTATAATTTTAGAGTACAACCAATGAAGCAGATAACTATTTGTAAAGTATTTTGATTTCAGTTCACTCAATATAAAGTAAAAATTTTAAAAACCCACATTAAAGCACTTTATGGTTTAATCCAGAGCCTCTTGGTGGAGTGAAGAACCTGCAGGTGACCAACCCCACCATGACCACCCTGAACGTGAAATGGCAGGCGGCCGACGGAAAAGTGAAAGAATACAAAGTCATCTATGTACCTGCTGCCGGTGGAGATGACAGCATGGTAGGACTGGCAGGAAGTCTCTCAGCTTACTGTTGGCTGACTGTGTAAAAAAATATTACAACAATTTACATCTCAAAATGAAATGAGGAATAGCATATTCATGTATTGTTTGAAGCTGTTTGTTTTATGAATCACAAAATATGACAAACAACTATCTTCAGTCAAACAGAGTTGGTAGTAGGCAGACGTTAATAGGTGTGATGTCCTTGTGTAATGTAAAGGAGACTATAGCTGCCACTACCACCACCACTGTTCTGAAAGGCCTCCTTCCAGACACCCTCTACACTGTCTCACTGGTGCCGGTCTACGAAATGGGAGATGGACAGAAACAGTCTGAAAACGGAAAGACAAGTAAGACTGTCTGCAATCTAAGTCTAAAGATCTTTAAAGATCTTCTAAAGATCACTTATTAAGTGATCTTTTCAGGGACTGAGTAATGGCCTTCTTAGAAGCTGATTTATGAAGTAAATCCATAAATCCATAAATAACCATCAATGCAGAGGATACCTCTCCACTGAGTCTGTATTTAAACTTCGTACAGACTCCTTACAATGTTAAGTTCAATAAGTATAAAGTTTCAGGGACTGAGTAATGGCCTTCTTAAAAGACATTAGTTACATCAATGGACAGGATAACTCTTTATTGAGTCTGTATTTGAACTTCATACAAACTCCATAAGATAAGAGAAGTTAACATAAGATAATATAGTAATTTATTAAGTACTTTGAGATAGTACTTTAATAAGTACTATCAATCAGTATAAAGTGATATTATTAAATCCCTGGCTGGTGTGTCCAGAGCTTCTTGGTGGAGTGAAGAACCTGCAGGTGACCAACCCCACCATGACCACCCTGAACGTGAAATGGGAGGCGGCCGAGGGGAGAGTCAAAGAGTACAAAGTCATCTATGTACCTGCTGCCGGTGGAGCTGAGAGCATGGTAGGACTGGTAATTGACACTGTAGAAAGTGTGGTTACTTTCAAGGGTATGAGTACCTATGCACTCATAATCCTTATACACTCCTGTTTGACTGAATATAGTTGCTTATCATATTTTGTGATTTATATAACAGTAGTTATTGTTAAGTTGGGAGTGGGCAGGCGTTAATAATTGTATTGTGTATGTGTAATGTAAGGAGACTGTGGCTGGGACCAACACAGTCCTGAAGGGCCTCACACCCGACACCATCTACACCGTTTCAGTGGTGCCTGTCTACGACGTGGGAGACGGACAGAAACAGTCTGAGAACGGAAAGACAAGTAAGAAAGTCTGACATTGGGAAGAGGGACAGAAATTGATCATTTCAGAGAGTCATCAATAGTGAGGATAGCTCTTCCTTAGTGGATTTTAATTCCATGCGTTACCAAGTTCAATAATTTAGCTGTCAAAATTCAATTTTGAAAAAAAGCTATATGCATTCATATTGAATCAATTGGACTCAGTAATGGCTTGAGGATATTGACGCCATTTACTCGGAGTGATGTTGATGTGTCTTCTACCTCAGGGCCTCTTGGTGGAGTGAAGAACCTGCAGGTGATCAACCCCACCATGACCACCCTGAACGTGCGCTGGGAGCCAGCCGAAGGGAAAGTCAAAGAGTACAAAGTCTTCTATGTACCTGCTGCCGGTGGAGCTGCTGAGGCCATGGTAGGATTCTGCTGTAGCTGACAATATAGAAGGGGTTGTTTCCACATTGCATGCCATAAAATTAATTGTGGGTGTGTTTGGAGTGGGCAGAGGTTAATATTTGGGTTGTGTTTGTGTAATCTTTAGGAAACTGTGGCTGCCACTGCCACCAGCACTGTCTTGAGAGGCCTCCTGCCAGACACCCTCTACACCGTCTCACTGGTGCCTGTCTTCGCAGAGACAGAGGGCAGGAGGCAGTCTGAGAACGGAAAGACAAGTAAGACTGGCTGACATCCAAGCAATAATTCCAATACCACTTCCATGTTCGCAGTACGCCTCAGATCCCAGACCAAGCATAAATTCCCTAAATTGCATAAATTGTCATCAGTACCCGCTGTATAATGTGTATTTGTATTCACTTTTTGTATTTTCCTTTTAAGATAACTTAGTCTGTACGGTATGGAAGTGTGGAAGCTCATTTCTCATTTCTTTGTCCGACCATTTAAAAAACATTTTTTGGGTAGCAATAACCTTCCTTAAAACTGTGAGTTTTCAATGTAAGATGATTATCAATAAGATAATAGAGTTACATTGGGCATAGAACAGGTTTTCTATATTTTGTTGTTTTCCTCACCAGGACCGTTGGGTGGGGTGAAGAACCTGAAGGTGACTGAACCCACCATGACCTCTCTGAAGGTGGACTGGGACCCAGCGGACGGAGCCGTGCGTCAGTACAAGATCTTCTTCGTCCCTGTGGCTGGAGGAACACCAGAGGAAATGGTAAGTCTATTTCACCTTATGACCTCATAAATAGCCTTAAGCTAATACACTTCAATTTAGCATTTAATCTGTAATCAGTCATCTAATTAAAATAATTTTTCACCTGCTTGTAAACAGGAGCAAGTACCTGGAAGCACCACCACCATCGTTCTGAGGAACCTCAAGCCTGACACACCTTACACAATATCAGTGCTACCTATCTACCCCGCCAGAGAGGGGAAACGGCAGGCTGAGAATGGAAAGACACGTGAGTAGCAATGTAAAATTAAGTGGTAGCGTATGCAATCTCGAAAAGTGATTTGGGAACATTGGAAATATAAACTGAGAAACATAAAATAAGGGTTTACTTGATTTTCCACAATCATAATACCACACTTAAAGTTATCAAATTTTTTTCCCAGTGCCTTTGGGTGGAGTGACCAACCTGCAGGTCACCAACCCTACCCACACCACCCTCACCGCCAGCTGGGACGCAGCCGACGGCAACGTGCAGGGATATAAAGTCATCTACACTCCCGTCGCAGGAGGCCTTGAGATCATTGTGAGTATTCTACTGTACTGTTAACCACACTGCCTCTGCATAGGCCTATTACTCAACAGTGACACGTGATGTCACATTTGTGCCAGCCTAACACAATGGCTTCCAATCCTGTGGGAAGAAAGAATCCTGTTTCATTTCACGCCATACTTTCTGGAGTGGGGATTTCATCAGCCCAACATGAGAAGTTAGTGTTGAGGAGTTAACGTTAAGGACTTAGCGTTGGCGGTTAGCCTGCTGTGCTAAGCATGATGAGAGGCAGCACCAAAGTGGTCATGCTGCCGTGAGTTCAGGCCGGGTGGGAGCTAACAGACTGTGAAACAGCTCTGTGATCACAATTATATTGCAATTTACTTTTTGGTTTGGCCGCTTATGTGGAACAAGATCCTCTAAGGCACTGTTTGGTTTATCTGTGTAGAATTGGCCTGTTCCGTGTGGTGAATGCCATAGCTTTCACTCTCAATCAAACCTCCCATCAAAATAAACTCCACAAAGGGAGATGAACTGGACCAGTAGTAGCTGTAGTTCATGTAGTTTTACAGATCATAGAACAACTGTGGTACATGGGCCTTATCTAGTGGATCTGGTGTATGAGATACCATTTGCATCCAAAATGGCACCCTATTCCTTATATAGTGCACTACTTTTAACCAGCTTAAGTCAGACGTAGTGCTCTATGTGAGGAATAGGGTCTCTTTTAGGAGGCAACCATAGCGTTCCTGTATGTCTTTTGGAGATTCTTTTGGTGAGACACCATCTCTCTCTACTTTGTAGGAGCAAGTCTCAGAGAGCACAACCACCACAGTTCTGAAGAGCCTCTCACCTAACACACAGTACACAGTCACTGTGCTGCCAGTGTACCCCGAGGGAGATGGTCAGACCCAGGCCAAGGATGGAACAACAAGTGAGTAACAACGACTTATACCACAGCATTTGTTGAATAGAATATCATTCTGTAACTTTGTAGCAAGCACGGTCTGCATATGTAGGTATATATTGCGTCATGATTGCAAGGTGTCCC
>QNTS01000463.1:637689-711200 GCA_003317085.1 Hucho hucho
TTCCCCTGAAGCTAGTCAACATGGCTTTCTGCTGGTATTTTCCCCTGAAGCTAGTCAACATGGCTTTCTGCTGGTGTATTCCCCTGAAGCTAGTCAACATGGCTTTCTGCTGGTATTTTCCCCTGAAGCTAGTCAACATGGCTTTCTGCTGGTGTATTCCCCTGAAGCTAGTCAACATGGCTTTCTGCTGGTATTTTCCCCTGAAGCTAGGCAACATGACTTTCTACTGGTGTATTCCCCTGAAGCTAGTCAACATGACTTTCTGCTGGTGTATTCCCCTGAAGCTAGTCAACATGGCTTTCTGATTCTGACTGATATTCTATCTTCTTATTTCTTGAACAGGACCAGGTGTCTGGAACAACGACCACCACTGTTCTGAAGGAACTCAATCCAGATACGGAATACACTGTGACAGTGGTGCCAGTCTACCATGAGATGGAGGGTCTCTCTAGGTCTCAGAATGGAAAGACAAGTGGGTTGAAATGACAGGGTGAAATTAAATGAGTTGAAATGACAGGGTGAAATTAAATGATAAGGGTGGCAGGTAGCCTAGTGGTTAGAGTAACCAAATGGTTGCTTGTTCGAATACCTGAGCCGCCAAGGTGAAAAATCGGTCAATGTGCCCTTGAGCAAGGCACTTATCCCTAATTAGCACATGGGGTGCCTTACTACTATGGCTGACCCTGTAAAACAACACATTTCATTGCACCTATCCGGTGTATGTGACGATAAAAACATATTTTTTCTTCTTAAAAACAAAATGTGTCTGCTACTTGTTCAGGTATTGGCAGCTCGTACAGTACAGTAAGTGTGATGCTATAACATTGTATCCTCTGCCTCAGATCCTTTGGGTGGAGTGAAGAACATGAAGGTCATCGACCCCACCATCAACAGTCTGTCTGTTCGCTGGGACCCGGCTGTCGGTAACGTGCGCAACTACAAGGTCTTCTACGTGGCCCAGCCAGATGGGAAGGAGCAAATGGTATGTATCCTATTCATCTCTCAATCCCTTTTACTGTCAACCCAGTCATGTTTACATTATAATCAAGTTGTGTAATTGTCATACAGTGCTAACATTGATCTTCACTTTGCCCTGAACAGGAACAAGTCTCAGGGGGCACCACCAACCTTATCCTGCGTAACCTGGAGTCGGATACCCAATACAACGTGTCTGTTGTCCCAGTCTACCCAGACGTGGAGGGCATACTGCAGTCTGAGATGGGAAAGACAAGTGAGTGAAGCATTTCAGTACTTACCTTAGCTCATGAACCCCATACTCTAACACTACGGAAGCATATACCTGTCAAAATGTTTCATTTTGAAATGGCAGCTTTTTGACAGCTACAAGCTTCCATATTCCATATTACAGTTGTATGATTCCATATCAGACGAAATTTGACTCAGTAATGGCTTAAGAACATTAGCGTTGACATTTACTTGGAATGATGTTGATGTGCGTCTTCTTCCTCAGAGCCTCTGGGTGGAGTGAAGAACCTGCAGGTGACTGACCCCACAACCAACTCCCTGAGGGTACGCTGGGAGCCAGCTGAGGGGGATGTGCGCCAGTACACTGTCATCTACACCCCGCTAGCAGGAGGACCTGAACTTAAGGTACAAAAACAACACTTTGTCTCATACAGTATAGAAGCGATATTTGAAGACTCATTAAACTGATCACTTTGAGCACTATAAACATGTAGGTGGAATACTTGATTAAGCTACCTCTTTATTGGGGTGGTTTTACTTAACATTTTTGCTAATCTGATGACTCTTTCACAGACTACGGTTTCTGGGATGTCAACCAACACCGTTCTGAGGAACCTTGTGCCGGACACAGAGTACAAGGTGACATTGGTGCCTATGTACGGCGATATTGAAGGGAAGAGAAATTCTGAAAATGGAAAGACAAGTAAGTCAGGACTGAAAAAAACAGACAATACAGGGACAATGAGTACAGTGAAGAAGAAAAAAAAGCATTACAAAATAGAATAAGTGATTTGATGCTAAACTTATTGTTTTGTGTCTTGTCAGAGGCGTTGGGTGGGGTGAAGAACCTGCAGGTCACCGACCCCTCTACTAGCTCCCTCAAGGTGCGCTGGGAGCCAGCGGAGGGCAACGTGCGCCAGTACCGCCTCTTCTACGTCCCTGCCTCTGGCGGAGCTGAGGACATGGTAAGACCACCAACTATCCATGCCTTAACTTCTGATGCTGCACAGGGTATCTCTTGACCCATCAGATTTGAGTCGACTACGGCATCCATATTAGGAATTTATATACCTAAAATCTGACGACTTCCTAATATGGATGTTATAGGATTCAACCAATCTATGGTATAAACACTGATAATGCATCACAAACACCTCTCTGTGAACAGGAGCAAGTGTCTGGTGGCACCACCAACACCATCCTGAGGAACCTTCTCTCAGACACGCTATACACCGTCACCATGGTCCCCGTCTACCCCGAGGGAGAGGGCCTGCGCCAGTCAGAGACTGGAAAGACGCGTAAGTTATCAACTGACGAAATTCCAATCATCCACTTTGTTTTCATCGGGATAAAGATGTGCTCTTTTCAGTTGGTTTGATTCAGTGGCATTTAAAATTTGGAGCCTGTTCGGTTTTTCCAAAGTTTGAACTCAGATATCAAGATACCGGTAGATAGGTCTCAGAATAATAGATAGGGAAACATTGTTATTAAGGTCAACATTTACCAAAACTGAGTGGAAATAGAAAGTGTTGTATTGAAATCTCTGAACCAGATAGCATTTGCACAACCCCTTTCCCCATAACGTTTAGATGGAACAAAGGTGTAGTTTATCTCACCACAGCAATCATAATAATAGTTGCTGGTTGGGTTGCCCTGCCTGTGTTTGTGTTTTTATACCCTGCTGTGTGCATCAATGTTGTTTCTGCTCAAATGGTTTGCCATGCGCAGTCAGCAGAAATCCATCCCTGTGAAGTGTTCAATGTTCAATGGGAGTCAAGCATTCTCTTTATACTCGCTAAGTCCTTGTCAGTCTTGCGACAGAGACACAGATTTATGACCTTTGACTCATATTTGATGCGCTTTGATGTCTGTACAAATGGGAAGATACTGTATGTTTGACAGACTAATCTTCCTAAACACACCATAAGCATGTGTTTCATATAGAATTAACCTCGCTGTTGGATAAACAGGTTCTACTTGGAATGTTTTTACTTATGAATAAGGTGTCTGGGTCTGAGTCTACCTACTGCATCTAATCTTTAATGGGCTAACGTGCTGAATGCCAGAGTAATATGCACATCTGTTTTAGTTTAAAAGTGAAGTTAAGTGGCTTTTGCATAAACCCAAACGGTGCTGCTTCTCTGTACATTCTCTTCACATAGACACTATAAAATCACTTGGTTACTGGAGACTACTTCCCTCAGCATTTGAGTCCCCCCTCCCCCCTTTTTTTACTGAGCTACATCCTGTTTGAAACATAGCAGTCTATTAATTCTCACATTTTCTTGTGGTATCTTCACTTAGTACTCTTCTAAGTAAGGCATTGTAAAGTAAAATCAGAGTTGTTGTTTTGTGTTTTTGAGGTTGTATATATAATTGCCCTCCCCGCTCTTGACTTTCTCTGACCCTCTTTGACCCCCAGTTCCACGAACCCCGCCTAAGAACATCCAGATCTACAACCCCACTACCAACAGCCTGAACGTGCGCTGGGAGCCCGCCTCTGGCCAGGTGCAGCAGTACCGCATCGTCTACGCACCTCTGTCTGGAGACAGACCCGCCGAGACAGTAAGTTTTCTATATGCATCCCAAATAGCACCCTATTCCCTATGTAGTGCCCTACTTTTGACCAGGACCCATAGGAGTCTGGTGAAAAGCAGTGCACTATATAGGGAATAGGGTGCCATTTGGGACATACAAACAATCTCTCTCCACTGTTAACCAGAGCCTGTCATTATATTAAGAGGGGAGGCACGTTCACTCAACCGCTCACTCTCCCTGCTCAGACCACTCAGAGGGAAAGGGAAGGTCCACTTAAGCAATAAAAGTGTAGAGTAGGGTTGCTGGGCTCTATGTTTGATGAAGATATCGAAAACCCTCACTCGAAGAGTTTGTTAGGAAGTCTGTTTAGAAGCTCCACAGATGGCATTCCCTTAGTAATGAGGTTGGTGTTCATTAGGCTAATGGAGAAATCCAGACTTTTGGGCTTTTAATTCTCTGTCTATCAGCATTGATTTTATGCACCGATGCGATACACATATTTTGGATTACAGGAGAAAGATAGAGCTAATTGGCCTACAAACAGCTTTTACTGTACCACTAGCAGTTTGGAAAATGTGCACATCTGTGATAGACATAGATTAAAATTCTAACGTTTGATGTTTTGGCCTTGGTTGGAGGATAATGAGGCTGTTTTTATTAGAATGTTCTTTGATGCAGCAGTAGGCCTTAAAAATGCCTCATGCTAAGAGACAGATTTTTTTTACCAAAGCATTCGCCAGCTCAGCTAACCTCCTGTCTATTCTCAATCAGGCTCCATTTTGTAAGGAAGACAGCCTTATAAGTGGTTTTCACTTTATTATATACCTCAGCTACCTGCATGTCTTGTCCATCACTCTTTCAACTAGGAGATTTTCAGTTAAATCCTCAGATAAGCTTTAGATGAAGGTATTTAGCATGATGAAATGGCCGTCCCCCAGACAAGCTAATAGATAATGTGCTGCTTAGTGACAGTGGTGACCCTGGTGATATGACGAGACTGGGCTCCACTGTTGTTAGAAACAGGTGTGAGATAGATACAGCACACGTTGAGTCCTGTCCAATGACAGTGCACCGGTCTCGTGGTGTTGGTTACGTCTTTGCGTTTACCAGCCGATGGATGCTTCATAACACTAATTTGTTTATCAATCACTTCTTAGCTAAATTCATGCTAAATTCCTCTTCAGGGCTTTGTTTGTACTTCATGTTAACCTTTGGCACTAGGCTCCCTCCATGAAGACTCTAGCATGGATTAACAGTGAGCTCATTATGTACGTTAGCAGTGCCAGAGCAGTATGTAATGCATGAAAAAGGTTATTTGAATAAGAATCATTCTTCCAGGATGCATCCCAAGTGACGCCCTATACTAACGTAGTGCTCTAAATAGGGAAAAGGTTTCCATTTGGGATACAAAACAATCTTCCTCTCTGGGAAGCTATCATTGTGATCTATGTTTTATGACCTCTCCAAAGGTCCTGGTCCCGGGAAACATCAACAACGCGTTCCTGGATTCGCTCATTCCTGACACGCCGTACTCGATCAGTGTCCTGGCTCTGTATGCCGATGGGGAGGGCTCACCAGTGAAGGGAGACGGCAAAACATGTGAGACTTGAATCCAATCAACCTGACTTTGTTGTTTTACATTGATACTACTGACTCATGCGACTCTTGCTCACGTTGATAGTCTCGACTCATGAGTGTTACTAATGCTTCCACACATACTTGCTTATACTATAGTCTACATTCAAGTACGTCCACACACACACACACACACGCATGTAGCTATATATAGCGGTGGTTACTAGGTCAAATCAGATCAAATTTTATATGTCACATGCTTTGTAAACAACAGGTGTGGACTAACAGTGAAATGCTTACTTATGGACCCTTCCCAACAATGGAGAGAGAAAGAAAATAGAGAAATAATAGAAACACGTAATAACAAAAGTAATAGTAAGTACACAATGAGTAACGATCATTTGGCTATATACACAGGGTACCAGTACCTAGTCGATATGCAGGGGTACGAGGTAGATANTATGTACATATACAGTAACTAGAAATAAAGTGATTAGGCAACAGGGTAGATTATAAACTGTAGCAACAGCGTATGTGCTGAGTCAAAAAAGGGTCAATGCAGATAGTCTGGGTAGCTATTTGGTTAGCTATTTGACTAACTATTTAGAAGTCTTATGGGTTGGGGGTAGAAGCTGTTCAGGGTCCTGTTGGTTCCAGACTTGGTGCATCGGTACCGCTTGCCGTGCGGTAGCAGAGAGAAAAGTCTATGACTTGGGTGGCTAGAATCGGACAATTTTTAGCGCATTCCTCTGACACCGCCTGGTATAGAGGTTCTGGGTGGCAGGGAGCTTGGCCCCAGTGATGTACTGGGCCGTACGCACTACCCTCTGTAGCACCTTGCGGTCAGATGCCAAGCAGTTGTCATACCAACTGTTGATGCAGCCAGACAAGATGCTCTCAATGGTGCAGCTGGTGAATCTTTTGAAGATCATGTGGTGTGCAGCGTTGCTAGGTACATGTGTTTGAGTGTAACCCAGTATTTTTGCTGTTGCTGTTGCAGTGCCCCGTGTTGGACCTAGGAACTTGCGGGTGTTTGATGCCACCACCAACACTCTGACCATCGTTTGGGACCACGCGGAGGGCCCAGTGCAGCAATACAAGATCGCCTACGCCCCCACCACAGGAGACCCCATCACTGAGTTTGTGAGTTCATAGGTTGGATCCCAAATGGCACCCATAGGGCTCTGGTCTAAAGTAGTGCACTATATAGGGAATAAGGTGCCATTTGGTCCACATCCAGAGTGTCTCTCAACAGACTTTCACGGAGCAGGGAACTTTAAAGTTTACTCGAGGGACAAGTGAGTTCATGACCTTAACATGTCTCTTTTTATATTTGGCTGAGCAAATCAAATACACTCCTCAACGCTCGCATGAACTTACTGTTCAACGTGTTACTACTGCCAAAGCACTGTAGGCCTACAAAGTCTTACTTCAGTGTCCGTTTGGTTAACTCCAGCAAATAACTGCTGATTAGTAAGACGAATTAAAGGCTCAGTTAGATCAACATTATCACTGGAAACATTACGTTACATTGGATTATTAATGACTTTAAACACAGAGCTGGAGCAGCACAGCAGCACTGGGCAGCACAGCAGCACTGCATAATTATTCCCATGTAAGGCAACCATTGACATAACAAATGCTTCTAATCGAGAGAAAAATGAAAGGAGTCCTTTAGCACTGAGTTTGAAATGAAAGGTCAGGAGAGCTAATCCTCCAGTGTTCTAAGAGGACAGGGAACTTTCATTAATAACCTTATTTTTGCTCTCTGCTGCATTGATGTAGGAGCAAGCCTGGAATTAGTGCATATCTTCCAAAAGTAATTCCATGATTATGTTCCTTTTTTAATGAATTGACTAAGTTCTCTGTGGTACTTTACCTCACAGACGGTTGTTCCTGGCAACAGAAACAATGCCATCCTGCAGAACCTGCTTCCTGACACTCCCTACAGCATAACTGTTGAAGCCATCTATGCTGATGGAGCAGGGCCATCTCTGATTGGGCCCGGACGCACAGGTAACGCAGTTAGGAAAAGTGTTCAGTAAGTGTTCAGTCTAGTATACTGTACACCTGACGGTCTAGCTAGCTGGACAGAATTTCCAAGCCTGATGAGATGAGCTGGGAGTGAGAACTGTGCGCAGGACTGGAAAATACTTACAAGAGCCATATTATATCCAACCGATTCCCCCCAAAAAAACATTTTGAAGAGTTTGGAAGATTGGGAATTTACAGTAGAAGCAACTGGGAAAGCTCAACGACTGGTGAACATTAGCACCGAGTTACACAAACAATAGAAACTTTATGTCTTGGCTTTAAGAAGAAGCACCACTGTGGATGGGCCTCACTCCAATGGGTTGTCACTACCCACGCAAACCAACCTACCCACTACCCAGTCCAGCTCCCTCAGCGAGACTATGAAAAAATCAATCCAGTCTAAACCCATGTATTACTCATAATAGTCTTCATAAACTGAGGAGGAGGAAAAACAACAGTGGCTGCTGTAGACTTGGAGCCCAGGATATGCTGTGGTAGTGTGGTGACTTACTGCACTGGGGGCTAGCTGTTCTGGAAATGGGGTCATGGCCTCACTTGTTGTTGGCAGTAATTGCCGTGACTGATTGAATGTTGACATGTGTCTGCTCTCTCTGCTGGTGCTGTGCCTCTGTTATAGTCGGCCTGCTGGAGCCCTTGAGCCTGCGCGTCTCAGACGAGTGGTACACCCGCTTCCGTGTGGCCTGGGACCCCTCGCCGTCTCCAGTGCTCGGATACAAGCTGGTCTACACGCCTGCAGGTGAGATGACGTCAGATTCTGGGCCACGTCTGTGCAGTCATGAGAAGGGACCCATAACACCCTGAGTTACAAGACTTCTCAATATCTTGCTTTGTCATGCAGGGTTTTATATTTCATTGTCCATATCAACCAACCACACTTTCTAGTACAAAGCCAAAGTTGATTGACAACAATGAATAAGTAATGATGCAGAATCATTTTCATGAAATCTAAGGGCCACACCTTTACATTTCAAATGAGATGATTTCAGGTTTAGAGCAGACCACTCCTCTCCTCTCCTTATGAGTTTGTGTTGTAGTGTTGCTGTTGTAAAGTAGAGTTTGTGTTGGGTTTTGCCTGCAGAAGAAGATCAGAGTAAGAGCTTGGACGTATTCGTGGGTGACGTGACCTCATACACCCTTCAGAACCTGCTCCCTGGCACCACCTACGATGTCAATGTGTTTGCTCAGTATGGCGCTGGCATGAGCGGGGCCCTCGAAGGACAGGGAACAACACGTATGTATTTGAAAAATTGAAATATCACCTTGCTTGAACATCAATGCTAACCTGAAGACACGCTTAGTCACAAATAGCACCCTATTCCCTACATAGTGCACTACTTTTGACCAGGGTCCACTGTAGCCTCAGTCTTGAAGTCAGTCTGATCTCTTCTTCTTGTGTTCTGCTCCACAGTCTACCTGAACGTCACCAACATTGAGACCTACAACGTTGGCTTCGACAAGTTCTGCATCAAGTGGAGTCCTCACAGGGCTGCCACTTCCTACAGGATCAAGCTCAACCCTCTGGACCGTAAGTCTCAATCTTAATTCCTGTTTCAGCCAAACATTATTTGCAGATTGCACCTTTAAGCTTGGATAGATAAGACTTTTTCTACCCATTCCAATTGAGTATATGCTTCCCTTGATGTAAAAAATCGGAAGTCACAAAGGAGAATGTTGAAGGGACATCAACACATGATGTTGGTGTTAGTCAGTCACTAGTCAGAGATGCTATAGATCCTCCACGGAACAGAGCCACACCTGCTGTTCTGCGTATTGAGATTGAGTCTAGACATTCACACGTCTGTTTATCCTTAGCCCTCCCCTGAGTTTATCCCTCGAAGGAGAATGCATTATGTGGCGTTTTCTGAAAGTATACGACCACCAAGTTTTAATTGTATCTCTGACTGAAAAGATGACATCCTTTTAATTACTGTCTGCCTTTGAATCAATCTGTTTCATATTCACACATAGACCCAGGGTATAAACTGTTAAAAACAGGAAGCAGTATCGCAAGGATTTAAATATTGACATGATAGTCATTACCCATGACACATTTCCAAACTAAAGTAGGCTTTGCTTGTGTGAGAAAGACAGCTGCTGCAGAAAGCACTCCCCGAAGGTAAACAGTCCCCAAGTTTTGAGAAGCTAGCAACCTTTTAAAGATGCATCAGACATAGACAGAGGCAATGGTTTGTCTGAAGTGGAATGCAAACAGTGGTGGAGGAGTGAGGATCATGGCAAACGTCTCTGACCAAAAATGACTAAGCAATGACTATGGGAGCCTTTAGCAGAAAGGGGTCAGCCTAGGAGAGGTGAATGAGGGGATCATTTCACTTTATAAGGCCATTGTCTTCGTCTCATGGTTCATTTGACCAACAAAAAAACAATTTTGAAAATATTTCTGCGTTTTCCCCAAAACAATTCATAGATACAGATATTACATGTATTTTGACATTATTGTTTAACCGCAAAACTGTCAAATAACCCCAGCTGAATGGCATTAACTCTGGTTTGCGTACTCAGAGAAGACCTGTGATTTTTATGAGGAGCAACGTTTCAGGCAGCAGCCTCGGCAGTCAGCACGTCAACATGTTTCTCTTCTCAACATATGTCAACATGTCTCATATTTTTCTTTGTGTTGTCTCTGTCTAGCCTCCAGTAAAGGTCAGCAGGAGATCACCATCACTGCAGCTCAGAGCCAGTACTGCTTCGAGGGGCTATCCCCGGACGCTCTCTACAGCGCCACCGTGTTCGTTCAGACCCCCAACCTGGAGGGCCCCGGAGTCAGCACCAAGGAGAGAACCCGTGAGTATCTTAAGTCTTCAAAATGTTACTTTAAGTGTTTTGTGAATTGTCCATTCTTTTCTATGTTTACTTATACTTTGTTGTCTCTTTGTCAAAGTGGTCAAGCCTACTGAAGCGCCAACACAACCCCCCACTCCTCCACCACCTCCTACCATCCCCCCTGCATGGGCAGGTAAGCAGAAATGGCACCATATCCACCACATTCATAAAGCCACAGAACCAAACAGAACCACACAGAACCACACAGAACCACGCAGAACCATACAGAACCACACAGAGCCACACATAACCATACAGAACCACACAGAACCATACAGAACCCCACAGAAACACAAAGAACCATACAGAACCACACATAACCACACAGCACTACATCCACCAATGCTATGGAATATTTGAGCTTCAAACCAGCTGTACGCTTAAAAGGCTTCAGAATGGTTTTATTTGTGTTTGGTTTTAGTGCCATCAGAATGGTTTTATTTGTGTGTGTTTTTAGTGCCATCAGAATGGTTTTATTTGTGTGTGTTTTTAGTGCCATCAGAATGGTTTTATTTGTGTGTGTTTTTAGTGCCATTAGGTGAAAGTAATAAAAAGGCAGGTTTAGAGAACATGTAAAACACTCAACATCTCATTATTTGGCAGAAGCAGAGACCTGCAGACTTATTTCCTCTAGATCAGAGTTAGTGTTAGTGCCAGTGTTAAACTAATGGCCACCACATGGTCCACACAGACCCCCAGGGTTTTTCAATGGAACACACCCATTGAGTAATGAATAACCTAGGTGTCCAAAGAAGCTGTTTGTTTGAAAAGGTATTGTGTAAAACTTGTTTATGGACTCAGACTTGGAGGACGGGTTTGAGAGAGATAAAAAAATGTGCTCTACCACATCAGGCAGACATTATCTTTTGTTTTGCCAACTACTTTTTTTGTACTAAGCGAGAAAGCCATTAAAGAGCAGTTCATTTCCAGCCCTCATGGTGACCAAATGTTTCTTGTTTTGTTCGTTTTTTCAGGAAAGTATGATCAATTAAACCAATAATTGCTATGTACAGCTTCATTATGTCATTGTTTTCCTCGATGGTTTTGTTTTTGAGATTCCTGCAGACGTTTTTATTTTCGAGGTTGCCGACTCTCTTTATGATGCCTGGTGTTCCAGGCAGCCCAGAGTCTGAGGCCTGCCATTGAATCTATTTAGTGCAGTTCATTGAGTTGTTTTTCTTCTGCCTCAGTGTGCAAAGGTGCCAAGGCAGATGTGGCGTTCCTTATCGACGGCTCGTGGAGTATCGGAGAAGAGAGCTTCCGGAAAGTTGTGCAGTTCGTCTTCAGCATGATTGGAGCCTTTGACGTCATCGGATCGACAGGAATGCAGGTGTGTAGTGCTGTAAATAGAGGTATAAATCGTGTTAAAAGCATATTGTAAGACTACAGTTGAAGTCGGAAGTTTACGTACACTTAGGTTGGAGTCATTAAAACTAGTTTTTCAACCACTCCACAAATTTCTTGTTAACAAACTATCTACTTTGTGCATGACACAAGTAATTTTTCCAACAATTGTTTACAGACAGATTATTTCACTTATAATTCACTGTATCACAATTCCAGTGGATCAGAAGTTTACATACACTAAGTTGACTGTGCCTTTAAACAGCTTGGGAAATTCCAGAAAATGATGTCATGGCTTTAGAAGCTTCTGATAGGCTAATTGACATCATTTGAGTGAATTGGAGATGTACCTGTGGCTGTGTTTCAAGGCCTACCTTCAAACTCAGTGCCTCTTTGCTTGACATCATGGGAAAATCAAAAGAAATCAGCCAAGACCTCAGATAAAAAATGGTAGACCTCCACAAGTCTGGTTCATCCTTGGGAGCAATTTCCAAACGCCTGAAGGTACCACGTTCATCTGTACAAACAATAGTACGCAAGTATAAACACCATGGGACCACGCAGCTGTCATACCACTCAGGAAGGAGACGCGTTCTGTCTCCTAGAGATGAACGTTCTTTGGTGCGAAAAGTGTAAATCAATCCCAGAACAACAGCACAGGACCTTGTGGAGATGCTGGAGGAAACAGGTACAAAAATATCTATATCCGCAGTAAAACAAGTCCTATATCGACATAACCTGAAACGACGCTCAGCAAGGAAGAAGCCACTGCTCCAAAACCGCCATAAAAAAGCCAGACTACGGTTTGCAACTGCACATGGGGACAAAGATGGTACTTTTTGGAGAAATGTCCTCTGGTCTGATGAAACAAAAATAGAACTGTTTGGCCATAATGACCATCGTTATGTTTGGAGGAAAAAGGGGGAGGCTTGCAAGCTGAAGAACACCATCCCAACCGTGAAGCACGGGGGTGGCAGCATCATGTTGTGGGGGTGCTTTGCTGCAGGAGGGACTGGTGCACTTCACAAAATAGATGGCATCATGAGGGAGGAAAATTATGTGGATATATTGAAGCAACATCTCAAGACATCAGTCAGGAAGTTAAAGCTTGGTCGCAAATGGGTCTTCCAAATGGACAATGACCCCAAGCATACTTCCAAAGTTGTGGCAAAATGGCTTAAGGACAACAAAGTCAGGGTATTGGAGTGGCCATCACAAAGCCCTGACCTCAATCCTATAGAAAAGTTGTGGGCAGAACTGAAAAGGCATGTGCAAGCAAGGAGGCCTACAAACCTGACTCAGTTACACCAGCTCTGTCAGGAGGAATGGGCCAAAATTCACCAAACTTATTGTGGGAAGCTTGTGGAAGGCTACCCGACACGTTTTACCCAAGTTAAACAATTTAAAGGCAATGCTACCAAATACTAATTGAGTGATGTGAACTTCTGACCTACTGGGAATGTGATGAAAGAAATAAAAGCTGAAATAAATAATTCTCTCTACTATTATTCTGACATTTCACATTCTTAAAATAAAGTGGTGATCATAACTGACCTAAGACAGGGAATTTTTACTAGGATTAAATGTCAGGAATTGTGAAAAACTGAGTTTAAATGTATTTGGCTAAGGTGTATGTAAACTTCCGACTTCAACTGTTAGTCAACTTGGTGATAGCTGTTAGTTTTAGCATAACATACTACGTAGAATACCAGGTACGCTATGACATCATAATACTACTCCTCGTAATGCTCATGTCTGTTTACTGTGGAAACAGGTGTCGTTCGTTCAGTACAGCGACGAAGCAAAGACAGAGTTCAGGCTGAACTCTTACTCGGACAAGGGCAGCGCTCTCGCTGCTCTACAACTCATTCAGTACAGAGGAGGAAACACTAAGACCGGTGAGCCTCTTCCCAAACCCAGCACCCACCAACTAGTCTCAGGTTGTAAAAGTTACAATGGACACCAACACATTCCATGAGCCTGGTCCCAGATCTGTGTCTGCTCTTAACAAATCCATTACGGTCACTGGCATGATAATGAGTGACAGGGAGTTGGCTTTATGGCACAAACAGACTGGCATTCAGGCTAACATTTCAATGGTTGCAAGCCAAACATGCTTATTCATTATAGATCCATCCACTAAATAGACATTGTTGTTATTCAATGTTATCCGATATCACACTAATTAAATTGTAATTTTCATTTACCTTTCTTTGTTCTTGATCAGGTGTTGCTCTGAAGCATGTCAAGGAGAAGGTATTCACGTCCGAAAATGGAATGAGGAGGAATGTCCCCAAGGTTGTGGTAGCTGTCACAGACGGTCGTTCTCAGGATGAGGTGAAGAAAAACGCTGCCGCACTGCAGCATGCTGGTAAGGGTTACTGAGTTTGCTGAACAGGAATCTTCCAGTCAAACCGTCAACCACAACGAGTGTGTTGTTTATGTTGTCATTGAAGTATCTACAATCTGGAACATTAGAATCATCAATACACATACTTGGTTATGTGAGTTTATAAACTGGGTGGTTCAAGCCCTGAATGCTGATTTGCCGAAAGCCATGGTATTTCAGATCGTATACCACTGGTATGACAAAACATAAATTTTTACTGCTCTAATTACGTTGGTAACCAGTTTATAATAACAATAAGGCACCTCGGGGCTTTGAGGTATATGGCCAATATACCACGGCTAAGGGCTGTGTCCAGGCACTCCGCGTTGCGTCATGCATAAGACCAGCCCTTAACCGTGGTATATTGGCCATATATATACCACACCTCCTCGGGCCTTATTGCTTAAGTGTGAACGTGTTCCTCCTCTAGGTTACAGTGTGTTTGTGGTTGGTGTTGCGGATGTGGATTATGCTGAGCTGCAGAACATTGGGAGCAAGCCAAGCGACAGACACATCTTCGTTGTGGACGACTTCGACGCCTTTGCAACTATCCAAGACAACCTTGTGACCTTCATTTGCGAAACAGCAACATCATGTGAGCTTTTTGGGGTCTTATTACTTTATCTCCCATGAAAATAAAATCTAGAAACAAATTAAACTGTTGCTAATCTTTGATATTATCTTCACAGCTTGTCCCCTGATCTACCTAAATGGATTCACATCACCTGGTAAGTATGCTTAGATTATTAATTATGTGCATCCCAAATTAGAACCAACTGCGGAAACAGCATGCATTATTTCCTCATTATTGTATGAGGAATTTCTTGAACTGCTTAGAATTTCTTAGAACATCCTAGAACTTTCTAGAACTTCTTAGAACTTCCTTTAATGTCCTAGAACTTCCTAGAACCTCCTAGAACTTAATAAGAATACTTATTTACCTTGTGCTCTAGGCTTCAGGATGCTGGAGGCGTTCAACCTGACAGAGAAGACCTATGGCTATATCAAGGGAGTGTCTATGGAACCTGGTTCCTTCAACAGCTACACATCCTACAGACTCCATAAAAACTCCTTCCTGACCCAGCCCACTACGTGAGTCTTAGATACCATTGTCTTGGATTAGAAAATTTGGGTATTTTCCCCCAAAATTCCCAGGTATTCCAGGTTTGAAAATTCCTGGAATCAGGAGGGAATAATAATCCAACCAGGATTTCTGGATAACCTAGGCATTTTGTGAAAGTTGCCAGAATTTTGCAGCTCTACCATCGTCTCTGGCTTGGATTGGTCAATTCTACATCTTGTGGTTGTATGTCTGCGCTGCTTTTTTGAGCTAATGGATTTAAGGGATAATTGAGTTGCAACACAAAGCCTGCCAGCACTTGCTGTGCATCTCTGGTGAATTACATATCATTAAAATGCCCTCAGGCAAACATGCTGGAAAGAAATTTGCTCAAAACCATACTTAGATGAGCACAATTTGTTAATATGTTCCCAAATTATTCCATATGCTGTGGCTGACCTTGCCATGGCTTGATTGACCTTTGAAGGAAAGCAGCACCTCCAGTAGCATTTGGTCTGCAGAATAACAACATCAATATTTGGAATTTGGGGAAAGTTGCTGTAATTTCGCAACCCTAATACTGTTTGTTCAGATTATAATGATATTCTCAGACTGAAAGCTTGTCTACGCTCAAGTTGAGGAACACTGAGGTGTTGGAGGTCAATGCAGGGAGGCAACCGTTAAGAAATAACATGTTTTTGAACGTTACTTTTTTGTGGGTCCTTCCCATAATGTAAAAACTGTATAAACGTCTGTTTGGCACTTGGATATAGCCCAGGCCGCTAACATGACACGTCTTGCCCAACTATGTTCAGACAGACTGTTAGACCCCGTTCCCCTCTAAACTAGGTCAATAGATTTACGACATCCTGTGAAGTGTTAAGCAGTGATCTGAAGTTCTGGCATACTGTTCAATCTGAAGTTCTGGCATACTGTTGGTTTCACTCAGCCCACGTAGCTCAGAGACATCCCAACTCCACTGTCTATCTCCTACATCATACATCTCTAAGCGCTTTATCAGCTGCACAGTAGGCCTATCAAATATCGCCGGTCAGCTTAACATTCCACATAGTTTTACCTCTGTTTTTTACACAAAGGAACAAATTTATCCATATCACAGTGCTACATAAACATAGGGTAATACTGTTTTACCCATTTCATATGTATATACTGTACTGTATTCTAGTGAAATCCTATTTAACTATTTCTGTACATATGCTATTCTATCCACGTATTCTTCAGATATCCACATACTGTCCATAATGTCTATACATCCCATCACATATATACTGTATATTGATGGTGAGTTGATTTTGTAGTTTTTGAATGGTCAGTCTTAGTGTTGGGGTTGTGTGGGGGTTTGACAGGGAGATCCACCCTGATGGACTACCTCACTCCTATACCATCATCATGATGTTCCGTCTCCTCCCGGACACACCCAACGAGGCCTTTGACATCTGGCAGGTATCCACCAAGGACGACAAGCCTGAAGTCGGGGTCACCATCGATCGTAAGGCTTTCTAGCCTCTTTGACTTGTGCTGAATTGTTGCGGTTGTGGATTTGAAGGGGTTGAGGGTGGAGGGTTACAGTAAGGATTACAAGAGGTTACTGGGGCTGCATCCCAAATGGCACCGTATTACCTACATAGTGGGCCCTGGTTGAAGGAGTGCACTACATATGGAATAGGGTACCATTTGGGATGCTGCATAGAGGAAGGATGAAGTAGTGTTCTGTGAGGAGAAGATATCCAGCAGCTGTAGATATCTTTCTGTGGTTATGTCTGATATCCTCTCATGGGATCAGTGAATGGATTGTAATGGGCTCCAGAGCCCAGGGCTGTATTGGTCTCCCTCAGTAACCACACGCAGCCTCATCCAACATCCAGCATCCTGTACTAGCTAGCTTCAGCTGGCCTTTATAAAGCCCCAACCATGCTTTTTTATGTTGTAGCTATCACAAAGCATATCTGTTTGTGCTTTATGATAAACTACCCATTGATGATGGTGGAGTCCTGTTTCTACTTTAGGAGCTTTGCATGACACCAAGTCCTAATGTGAAGTTGGAGAGCTATCTGTAACCTCTTTCTTTCTCTCTCTAATTGTGTTTTTCTCTTTTCAGCTTCTAGCCAAACTATATCGTATTATAACAAGGATACGAGGGGGGAGATCCAGAGGGTCACTTTTGACAATGATCAAGTGAAGAGAATCTTCCATGGAAGCTTCCACAAGGTAAACACTGACTGCCTGTCTGCGTGACTGTTGGGATTGGAGGAATATACTGGGTGTAGTGAAGTAAATGGCTGGATTATATAACATTCTGGGCCTGGCAACTAAGACTGGAGGTGTGGTACATCAATCACAGCTGGCACCTTTGTTCTTGCGGTAAGCTTGGCATGTCCCGAGGATATACAGACACTGAGAAGGGATACCTGGCATTCCAAATATGTTATATGTTACAGGAGGTGTACCTCCGATACAGCTACAGACATGTGTGCTGCAAAACGATGTCTGCTTAATCAAACAGATGGTCTTTGACTGTAAATTGTAAAAACCCCAATGTCACATGATGCATGGATTGTTGTTATTGATGGTAATCAATACCTCTCAAAGTAATCAAGAGATAAAAGTGGCAATTGATCTTCTAGCAGTTTCTTTGGACATTAAAGCTAATCAAATGGCTGGTTCATGCTAAGCTGAAGTGGTCATGTTTCTGAAGTGGCCAAATTCTAATTCCTTGGTTGTTGGTTTCCAAGAGGAACTAGTGGGGCAGAGAAATCAGCGGTGTTGCCGTATTTGATCACTTAAGTTCAGTCACTGAGTTGTAGCCTAAAGGAAGAGAGACCACTAAAGACTATAGGCATAGAGTAGTAGACCGTCTGTGTATTAAGAGCTATAGGGAAGCACTCCTCTTTGGTACTTACTGGAATTTTTATAACAGCGGGAATGCGTCCTTCACTATAAGGTCAGAGCAGGGTGCTCATGGGGGCTGGGGAAATGACGTACTGCAGGGGATGGTGGTGTGGACAACCCTATTGCACATTTTCACTAGAATCTATAAGTCTTTTTGGGGAGACCATTAAAAGGCACTGCTAGTCACTGCTGGCGCGCTAGTCTGGAAAATATTGGGTCACTGCTATTGCTATTAAACAATTACATCAGAGAGGCAGTGGAATGCAATGCTAGTGGGAGGTTTTCTCTGTCTGCCTCTTTCTCTTTCTCACACTCACTCTTTCTCTCTCTCTCTTTCTCTCTTTCTCTTTCCTTTTTGGCACTGCTGCAGTTTCTCTGCCTGTATGTTGGAGGCAGGCCTAGTATTGCCTCTGTTGCCTCTGGTAGCTAAACACAGGGGAATTATTGCTGCTGCTGTTGGGGGGGTGACTCTGTTCTGGTGTTTACCCAGTGTTCCAGCAGGGTTGTGTAGGCCTATATGCTGTATCTGTCCCAGTGTTCCAGCAGGGTTGTGTAGGCCTATATGCTGTATCTGTCCCAGTATTCCAGCACGGTTGTGTACATGCTGTACTGTCCCAGGGTGAGAGCATATGCCAGATAGAGCTGATACTGGCCACAGCTTCAAATTCAAGTCAAATCAAATTTTATTGGTCACACACATATTTAGCAGATGTTATTGGGGGTGTAGCGAAATGCTTGCGTGCCTAGCTCCAACAGTGCAGTAGTATCTAACAATTCACAGCAATACCCACAAATTTAAAAGTAAAAGAATGGATTTAAGAAATACAGTACCAGTCAAAAGTTTGGACACACCTACTCATTCCAGGGTCCCTCACCACTTCTAACACCCTCTACATTGTAGAATAATAGCGAAGACATCCAAACCACGAAACAACACATATGGAACTGTGCAGTAACAAAAAAAGTGCTAAACAAATCAAAATATACTCCACTTCCGAGATTCTTCAAATGAGTCACCCCCTGCCCTGATGACTGCCCTGCACACTCTTGGCACTCTCCCAACCAGCCTCATGAGGTAGTCACCTGGAATGCATCTCAATTGCCTTGTTAAAATTACATTTGTGGAATTTCTTTCCTTCTTAAGGTAGGGTTGGTATACAGAATATAGCCCTATTTGGTAAGAGACCAAGTCCATATTATGGCAAGAACAGCTCAAATAAGCAAAGAGAGGTCAGTCATTCCGGAAAATTTCAAGAACTTTGTGCAGTCGCAAAAACCATCAAGCGATATGATGAAACTGGTTCTCATAAGAACCGCCACTGGAAAGGAAGACCCAGAGTTACCTCTGCTGATAAGTTTAACCAATGGCAAAGCCTGTCATGTCTCCTTTAATAGATGGCACATGACAGGAGACTAGGCGGTTTACTGCTCTCACTGGGGACAGGACCTCAACCACACTTCTCACAGTGACTCTCCCAGTCAGTCAGACAGACTGGGAGAGTCGTGTAAGCGCTTTTCACTTGTAATTTTCCCTCTGTCAGTGGAGAGGTTGAGACTTTATTTGGCAGAGTGGCAAAATGCAAATGTATTTTTAAGAGGCAGATGACCATCAGTTACAGAGCTGTTGACTTGTAGAATCCACTTCTCCATCCCTGCTGCCAGCATATGCAGCATAAACAAACATGATTTAGACAGGCTAGTTTGAACCCAGACTCTCACTCCCTTATTTGATTGATGTCCTAATTTGTTTTTTTTAGCCATATCTGGCAGGATTATGGAAGTGTTGTATGCTGAGGAAGGCTATGGGCTTTTAAACAGCCGGGTTGCACTGCTTCACCGCAAGGCTGATTTACCTCTATCTAATCAGTCAGGGAAGAGCTAACTCAGCATTTGAATGGTCTTAGTTACCGGCGACAATCCAAAACTCCCTAAAATGGGTCCAACAGACGTGCTCTACTAAACAGGACAAATCCTATGAGGATTCTGAAGGAATTTGGAGCCTCCTGTGGGTATATTCCGTTGAAATATAATACCATTCTATCAACCAGTAAAAAAATAACTCACTGCTACTACTGTATAAACCTTCTCTAGATGCCCTTCTCGGATGACAGTTTGAGTGCTTGGTTCTCTCCCCAGTAACCCTCTCTTTCAACCGAGATTAGGTAAATTTAGAGTAGGTTTAGCAGATCCACAGGATTCAAACTCTAAAGCAGTTACTTAGACCATAATTGATAGTTGTTAGGAATCATGCAAATATTTATGTCCATAAAGATGATACATTAGTGTTGACATACCCTGACAGCTCGACTCTGCTTTTCATCATTCAACATGAATGTATCAAAAGTTTAATTCATTATCGAAAACCGTTGTCTTGTGTTTGGAAAATACAATAACAGTCTTATGCCTATCATACCAAACAATACTCAAACAAAGGCATATGGGTGTCATGGAAGCTTGAGTCAATGAACAAAAGGAAAACCATACAGATGTAAGATCTTAATTTGATCTCCCTGTTGCAGGAGAACGTTCCTGCAATGCAGAACATATAAAACATGTAGTGTATTTTAGGTTTAAAAAGGTTTCTGAAGTTTGAAATTTCCACTTCAGACTTGATTTTCCCTGTATCATCCCTACAAAAATGTTAATTAATAAATTTCATGCTCTAGTAAATTGGCTCAAATTAAGCTCCTACGTCTGTACAGTATATAGTCCAAATGGGTAGAGAACCCCCAAGACGTATGTACGAAGAGGCTAATACGCTTTAGACGATGGTGAGCATGAGGTCCGAGAGAGACATGATCATACTTGAATGGTAGAAGGTCTGGCATAGGGAGGTGCTGTGTAATCTGTCCCAGTGACTGACCGGATGTCAAGGGAAACCCCAACATCTGTAACGTGGCCGTCACGTCGGTGAGCTTAGAGGGAATGCCAACTTTAACTATGCTGCTTGCTGCTCACCACATTTTTACAAAGACAGGGAAACCTTGACCAAGGCTTTACCCTTTGGTCATTATAGCTTCTTGGCATCTCTTTTCTGCAGGTTAAACGGTCAGATTTTTTATTGGTCACAAAGAGATTTCTTGTATTGCTCTGTTTGAATAGCTGGGTCTAACTCAGAGCTGGACCTTCTTAGAACTTTCTCTGAACGTTACTAAAGTTTTCTTGTGGATTTTATTGAAGATTTTCTTAATGTTCTGAGAATGGAATTTATGTTTTTAAATAACATTCTTACAACGTTGGAATGTTTTCTTAATGTTCTCAGAAGTATTTGAGAACCTGACTTTAAATAAAACCATGAGTAAACCTGTAGGAAACGCTATGCTGAAGTACTGAAATTGCCACAGAAATTGCCACAGAATAACACATTCTTTAAATTATTTGAGAACATCTCCAATGTCAAACCAGTTGGAGAATGTTCATAGAACATTACCAACATTGAAATTGAATGGAACCATGTTTGAACATGTAGGAAACGCTCTGTTAAAGTAATGAAATACTAACTAAATAAAGTTTTTTGTGAAGTTCCTTAACTGTGCTGAGAATGATTCAAAGCCAAGCAACTATCCTACACCATTCCCAGAAAGTTGTGGGAAGGTTGTATGTAAAATAACCATAGGATAACCACGCTCTCACCAAGCGCTAAGAAACATATGGTTCTCAGAACGTTATGTGTTAACTGGGCTTAAACTGAACTGGAGACTGTCTGATGATGTAATTTCCTCGAGTGGAGTTGATCATTTCTACAAGTTGCTTTCTTAGGGTATATATTTACCTTATTTACCCTTTTTCTGTCCAAAACAGACTCACAGTTTCCATAAATTGCTGAGCGTGCTCCACTGTCTGTCTGCTCGCTCTCCCAGAAGAATCCTGAGATATACGTTTCCTCCGCTAGTGGTCTGCTAAACATAGCTATACATTTCCAACGATGTTGATCACAATGAATGAAACCGTATGTGGTTGCCAAATCTCTGGGACTGACTCCATGGCTTGGTACAGTAGCATGTTGCCTGCTAAGTAAGAATGTGAATGAACTCCACAGAACAGCAGCTAGCCTCTTGGCAATAGAGGGAGAGAGTAAAAGGGAGCACTTCTTATGGCACACCACAAAACTACATCATCAGAAGATGTTGTGAGGTTGATCTGAGTAGGAATAGCAATATAGTGCATACATTGACTCTGTGAAACATTGCGGTGGAAATACTCATCCTTGGTGTACACCACATACACTTTAACCCCATCACCACAAGTAAATGAGAGAGATGAATGGATGACGGTGCTCAATAAATCATTGAGCAAGCATTTTTTGCTGAAAACAGCTGATCTGGCATTTCCCACTGTGTTTTACCACACCAGATTCATTTTACTGATGATATTACATGCTATATGACTAATATATGTAATCAACAGTTAATACATTAGTACAGATTACTTTTTTAACCAGAACCATGTATCTTATCCTGAGAAAACGTTAGGGCACTCTACATCCTTAGAACTTAGTGTTAACTATCAGAATGTGTTGAAATCGTGTGGATTTATTTATCTCTGGTCTACCTCTTTTGGAGGCTGACAGTGAACACCACATCAAGGAGAGGAAATAACACATCCACATACACCCTGTGTCTCTCTGCGCTCTGTTGTCAACCCCAGATAACCCAATGATTTGCAGAGTTTCAAGATAGAAAGCAGATGGTCCTAGACTAAAGTATGTCCTGGACGAAGAATGTAACAACTCTCAATCTTTTCTCTCTACAGTTCCACATCCTTGTTTCCCCCACCAGAGTCAAGCTGAACCTCGACTGCCAAGAGGTGGCGGACAAGGAGATTAAGGAAGCTGGAAACACGTCCACGGATGGCTATCAAGTCCTAGGCAAAATGTCCAAGTCCATTGGCTCCAAGGGGAAAACTGCAACTGTAAGTGAACTGTCATACAACGTCAAAGCATATGGACCTACTGCCCTAGCAGTCTGCAAGCTAGTCAGTTATAGTACCCCTGAGTATCTGAGTGCTGTTATGACAGGAGGAAGCCTTGAAGCTTACTGTCTCCAACATAGTTTACCCCAAGTGGAGTGTGCCTCGGTTATCCTTATCTGATTCTCTGTGGGCTCTCTGTCTGCATGCTCTTAGTTGGTATTTTTGGATGACAAGGAAGTATCAAGACACATGTAACTAACACTGTTTAACTTTTTTTCTTGTTCCACAGTTCCAGCTCCAGATGTTCGATATTGTGTGCACCCTGGGCTGGACGAGCAGAGACCGATGCTGTGACCTTCCATCTATGGTGAGTAAGAGCAGCCTTAGTGGACCTCCCCTGAAGTTTTCCCTAGGTACAGATCTAGGATCAGCTTCCTCTCCCCCAATCCTAACCTTAGCCCATTAGTGGGGAAATGCAAAATCCATCCCAGATCAGCGTCTAGGGACAACTTCACCCTACATCTGGACCTCCCTGGAGGGGAGAGGCGGGCAGTACAACTTAACAGACACAAAACAAGCTCTGAGCAGTCTGTTAACATTTTCACTGACCCATCTCCTGTTGAGCATCTGTGTGTGTGTGTGTGTGTGTGTCCATGCGTGTGTGTTTGTGCACGTGCATATTAGACACATGCTTCTAATGCTTGTTGCTTGTCTCATCTTTTAACATTGCAGTAAACAAATGCTTATCCATCCCACATCTCTTAAGGACATGCTTACATCATCCTGAACACATGAAGAAGAAATCTGATTTTCCCAATGGTCAAATAGTGAGCAGACAGCGAGCTCAGTACATTTCACAACCTATGGAAAAGTGATAGCAGCGAAGCATTGCATGATTAGAACTTGACTCTACCACCCCTATGCAGTTGTCCTATCTAATATGTCAAAGACATTGTTGAATGAAGACGTGCCTCAGTACAAAGTACATTTCTGGCAACGGAAAAGGAAAGTTAGTCAGTCAGTCTATATAGAACAGGAAAACTTTAAGCCACCTGTTTTTTCTTCTTAAATTATTCCAACTCTTGGAAGACTCCCAATGGAGGTTTGTGAAGCACATGAATTAGGCTGTGCTATAATTGTTTAAATAGCCCAGCTGCAGCTGCAAACGCCTTTTGTCAAGTAGTGTGTGTCACTGATTTGCAATTACCCTGCCCGGCTGCCCCAGAACCTCGCCATTAATCAAATCAAAATCAAATCAAATTTATTTATAAAGCCCCCCTTACATCAGCTGATGTCACAGAGTGCTGTACAGAAACCCAGCCTAAAACCCCAAACAGCAAGCAATACAGGTGTAAAAGCACGATGGCTAGGAAAAACTCCATAGAAAGGCCAAAACCTAGGAAGAAACCTAGAGAGGAACCAGGCTGTGAGGGGTGGCCAGTCCTCTTCTGGCTGTGCCGGGTGCAGATTATAACAGAACATGGACAAGATTTTAAAATGTTCATAAAACAGGCAGAACAGTTGAAACTGGAGAAGCAGCACGGCCAGGTGGACTCGGGACATCAAGGAGTCATCAGGCCAGGTAGGCCTTGAGGAATGGTCCTAATGCTCAGGTCCTCCGAGAGAGAGAGAGAGAGAGAGAGAGAGAGAGAGAGAGNGGCCTGCGTCTTGTGACCGTAGCGTACGTGTAGGTATGTACGGCAGGACCAAATTGGAAAGATAGGTAGGAGCAAGCCCATGTAATGCTTTGTAGGTTAGCAGTAAAACCTTGAAATCAGCCCTTGCCTTAACAGGAAGCCAGTGTAGAGAGGCTAGTACTGGAGTAATATGATCAAATTTTGGGGTTCTAGTCAAGATTCTAGCAGCCGTGTTTAGCACTAACTGAAGTTTATTTAGTGCTTTATCCGGGTAGCCGGAAAGTAAAGCATTGCAGTAGTCTAACCTAGAAGTTACAAACGCATGGATTAACTTTTCTGCATCATTTTTGGACAGAAAGTTTCTGATTTTTACAATGTTACGTAAATGGAAAAAAGCTGTCCTTGAAACAGTCTTGATATGTTCGTCAAAAGAGAGATCAGGGTCCAGAGTAACGCCGAGGTCCTTCACAGTTTTATTTGAGACGACTGTACAACCATCAAGATTAATTGTCAGATTCAACAGAAGATCTCTTTGTTTCTTGGGACCTAGAACTAGCATCTCTGTTTTGTCAGAGTTTAAAAGTAGAAAATTTTCCGCCATCCACTTCCTTATGTCTGAAACACAGGCTTCCAGGGAGGGCAATTTTGGGGCTTCACCATGTTTCATCGAAATGTACAGCTGTGTGTCATCCGCATAGCAGTGAAAGTTAACATTATGTTTCCGAATGACATCACCAAGTGGTAAAATATATAGTGAAAACAGTAGTGGTCCCAAAACAGAGCCTTGAGGAACACCGAAATTTACAGTTGATTTGTCAGAGGACAAACCATCCACAGAGACAAACTGATATCTTTCCGACAGATAAGATCTAAACCAGGCCAGAACTTGTCCATGTAGACCAATTTGGGTTTCCAATCTCTCCAAAAGAATGTGGTGATCGATGGTATCAAAAGCAGCACTAAGGTCTAGGAGCACGAGGACAGTTGCAGAGCCTCGGTCTGACGCCATCAAAAGGTCATTTACCACCTTCACAAGTGCAGTCTCAGTGCTATGGTGGGGTCTAAAACCAGACTGAAGCGTTTCGTATACATTGTTTGTCTTCAGGAAGGCAGTGAGTTGCTGCGCAACAGCTTTTTCTAAAATTTTTGAGAGGAATGGAAGATTCGATATAGGCCGATAGTTTTTTATATTTTCTGGGTCAAGGTTTGGCTTTTTTAAGAGAGGCTTTATTACTGCCACTTTTAGTGAGTTTGGTACACATCCGGTAGATAGAGAGCTGTTTATTATGTTCAACATAGGAGGGCCAAGCACAGGAAGCAGCTCTTTCAGTAGTTTAGTTGGAATAGGGTCCAGTATGCAGCTTGAAGGTTTAGAGGCCATGATTATTTTCATCAATGTGTCAAGAGATATGGTACTAAAAAACTTGAGTGTCTCTCTTGATTTTATGTCCTGGCAAAGTTGTGTGGACTCAGGACAACTGAGCTTTGGAGGAATACGCAGATTTAAAGAGGAGTCCGTAATTTGCTTTCTAATGATCATGATCTTTTCCTCAAAGAAGTTCATGAATGAATCACTGCTAAAGTGAAAGCCATCCTCTCTTGGGGAATGCTGCTTTTTAGTTAGCTTTGCGACAGTATCAAAAATAAATTTTGGATTATTCTTATTTTCCTCAATTAACTTGGAAAAATAGGATGATCGAGCAGCAGTGAGGGCTCTTCGATACTGCATGGTACTGTCTTTCCAAGCTAGTCGGAAGACTTCCAGTTTGGTGTGGCGCCATTTCCGTTCCAATTTTCTGGAAGCTTGCTTCAGAGCTCGGGTATTTTCTGTATACCAGGGAGCTAGTTTTTTATGGCAAATGTTTTTTGTTTTTAGGGGTGCAACTGCATCTAGGGTATTGCGCAAGGTTACATTGAGTTCCTCAGTTAGGTGGTTAACTGATTTTTGTACTCTGACGTCCTTGGGTAGGTGGAAGGATTCTGGAAGGGCATCTAGGAATCTTTGGGATGTCTGAGAATTTATAGCACGACTTTTGATGATCCTTGGTTGGGGTCTGAGCAGATTATCTGTTGCGATTTCAAACGTAATAAAATGGTGGTCCGATAGTCCAGGATTATGAGGAAAAACATTAAGATCCACAACATTTATTCCACGGGACAAAACTAGGTCCAGAGTATGACTGTGGCAGTGAGTAGGTCCGGAGACATGTTGGACAAAACCGACAGAGTCGATGATGGCTCCAAAAGCCTTTTGGAGTGGGTCTGTGGACTTTTCCATGTGAATATTAAAGTCACCAAAAATTTGAATATTGTCTGCCATGACTACAAGGTCCGATAAGAATTCAGGGAACTCAGTGAGGAATGTTGTATATGGCCCAGGAGGCCTGTAAACAGTAGCTATAAAAAGTGATTGAGTAGGCTGCATAGATTTCATGACTAGAAGCTCAAAAGACGAAAACGTTGTTTTTTTGTTTTTTGTAAATAGAAATTTGCTATTGTAAATGTTAGCAACACCTCCGCCTTTGCGGGATGCGCGGGGGATATGGTCACTAGTGTAACCAGGAGGTGAGGCCTCATTTAACACAATAAATTCATCAGGCTTAAGCCATGTTTCAGTCAGGCCAATCACATGAAGATTATGATCAGTGATTAGTTCATTGACTAGAACTGCCTTGGAAGTGAGGGATCTAACATTAAGTAGCCCCATTTTGAGATGTGAGGTATCACAATCTCGTTCAATAATGGCAGCAATGGAGGAGGTCTTTATTCTAGTGAGATTGCTAAGGCGAACACCGCCATGTTTAGTTTTGCCAAACCTAGGTCGAGGCACAGACACAGTCTCAATAGAGATAGCTGAGCTGACTACACTGCCATTAGGCAGAGAAGCCACGGCTATCGACTGTAAAGGCAGCACAACTATGAACGGCCTTCAACAATACGCACATTAAACAACAAACAATGCCAAGCTATGAAGACATTGTCAACAACAACTCTTGTTACACGTTTCACGTGATGCTTTTAATGTACTGTACCGCAGGCTCTGGTGTTTTGACCCTGGGTCCTATGCCTCAAAGCCCCTGTTCGACCTC
Source organism: Hucho hucho (assembly GCA_003317085.1). Classification (NCBI taxonomy): domain Eukaryota; kingdom Metazoa; phylum Chordata; class Actinopteri; order Salmoniformes; family Salmonidae; genus Hucho; species Hucho hucho. Next base: position 665,245 of record QNTS01000463.1, read on the forward strand.
GACTTTCTCACTTTAGTCCCACCAGAGTTATCCTTGAACCCGCCTCTGTTTCAACAAACAACAGCTTTTGTTTCAAGAGCCCCACGATCACTGTTGGTTGGACACCCAGAATGTAAAAGCTTGCTGGAAGCTCATGATGTCCATTGTCCACAGGATCGTTGCATGCAACACAGCTGTCTGATTGAGTTGTTCTAGTGAAATATTGCTGTCAACTAGAGAGCATGTACTTCATCTGTTGTATAGTCTTGACATGTACAGTACTACTGGTACTAATACCATCTAATCAATCAAAATAAGCCATATTATCCTGTAACCTCCACACCCTGCCTCTGTTTACATTTACATTACATTTTGGTCATTTAGCAGACACTCTTACCCAGAGAGACTTACAGTCATGAAGTCTGTAATTCTGCGTACATGAGATTGGCTGAGAGGATTACCTGCAGCTTAATCAGCATCTCTGTAGACTCACAGAGAACTGGGTCTGTGTTTTAGGCCAACTCCTGTGCCTGTCTGTTTCCTTTCCCTATCAGAGAGAGGAGTCCAAGTGCCCGTCCCTCCCCAAAGCCTGCACATGCACCTCAGAGAGCACAGGACCCCAGGGACCACAGGGGGCAGTGGTAAGGCATCCTCTACAGCTGCATCTTAAACGACACCCTATTACCTAGGCTCTGATAAAATAATCGTGCACTATGTAGCCAATAGGGTGCTTTTTCGGACTCACACTCCTTCCCTCTCTCTGCTACAGGCCAGGTGGTTCTCGTGAACTCCTTGATCTGCCGATGGAAAATTATATTTTTTTATAAATGTTATGACTGTACATTTTCACTCTGAAACACATTCATTATGCAGGACAGACTGTACAATTTGGCCTTTATTTGTTTTTAAAAGGGCAAACCAGAAGGAAACTACAGTAGTCTGCATGTTATGACTACGGAGCCCCCAGGGAGAGAGCATCCATCCTGACAGCATCCTGACAGCTGTCGCTCTGGGCTTCTAGACACTCCTCTCCCTCACAGTGTTAACTTGACTAATGCTCTTCCTTCCCTAGGGCTCACCCGGTAGCAAAGGTCCCCGGGGTGAAAGAGGGGAGACTGGCCCGGCTGTAAGTACCTCACTAACCTCACCTCTCAGAGTCCCTCTTTAGGGCTGCAGGGTTACATTTTAAAGTCATAGCTGATGGCAGTCATAAAGTGGTCAAGGTCGTTGACACAGTTTGGAGAATGTGGAATATTGGAGTGTCCTTTAAAATGAGAACTGTTTACAGTTTCATGGCTTTGATGTGGAAGAAACACATCTGAATTCACTTATTGGAAATGTGTGAGTCTTCTCGAAATTGAGGAAGGCTCGGTTTGACAGTGCATGCATTCCACGGTTTCTGGTGCCTTCTTCCACATATTGCAACAGTAGCATTTGACTGCACTGCTACTTTCAGTCTGGAGATCTCAATATTAACATTCTTTCCAGGTCTAATTGATTCTTATCTCTTGTCTTTGTTTCTCTGATAGGGTCCAATTGGACCGCGTGGAGATGCAGGCTTGCCAGGACCTATGGGTCTGCCCGGCCCTCAAGGACGCAGTGGGCTGTCTATTCCAGGAGAAGCTGTGAGTCTCACTCTCCCATTGAACACTCCACACTCACACACTCCACACTCCTGCACACACTCCCCTCTCCCCAGCCACTGCCACACACAGCTCATTTAAATCCCACGATGACTTCACACACCAAATAGGGATCATTTCGGCCATTTATTATGTAAGGAATTTACAAGCTGGAGTAATTGTGGCAAGGGCCTGTAGAGCCTGCATTCCTTCATGTCTGGGGCTAAACGTGATATCTGAGGCCTTTAAACCAGCCTGTAAATAAATCACCACTGGGATTTCCTTCTCTGAAACGCACCCAAACTCAAGAGAAATGTCTCATTAACAATGGCCTGTTTGGACATCACCAATATACTTCCACACATCTCGCACACAACTCTCATCACAGTGTGTTTATCTTGGGTTACACGAAGACAGATTGGCAGATTTTTGTATAGGACTGTCACCCAGGTTAGTGTGTGTTGTTAAGAGGCAGTATTATGTGATCCACTGAGTGTGAATGGGTTTCTCCCTCCACTGTTTCAGGGCCGCCAAGGACCGAAAGGAGAAGCTGGTGATTCTGGGCTACCTGGACAGAAAGTGAGTGCTGCTTTGGCTCGCGGCCCCGGCTGTGTTTTAGAACAGGAAACCAGGGATAATTCACAGGGTACAGATATGCTACTACTCTGGCCTCTCTCCATGTGGCAAGCCACAGACAATATTTCTTATGAAGAGGACTCACAAAGAGACAGTAACTAACAACAGGTTGAGATTCCCCAAATTGGATTTATTCTCTGTTAAGTGAGTAGAAAACCATTCAGCCTGATAAACCATTTCTGTTAAACAAAGGCTTCCAGTCAGGCCGTCCACATTAGGCCTTCTTCCTTGTGTCAGTTGTTGTACTACGGTGCCTTCTTCCTTGTGTCAGTTGTTGTACTATGGTGCCTTCTTCATTGTGTCAGTTGTTGTACTACGGTTCCTTCTTCCTTGTGTCAGTTGTACTACGGTTCCTTCTTCCTTGTGTCAGTTGTTGTACTACAGTGTCTTCTTCCTTGTGTCAGTTGTTGTACTACAGTGTCTTCTTCCTTGTGTCAGTTGTTGTACTACAGTGTCTTCTTCATTGTGTCAGTTGTTGTACTACGGCGTCTTCTTCCTTGTGTCAGTTGTTGTACTACGGTGTCTTCTTCCTTGTGTCAGTTGTTGTACTACGGTGTCTTCTTCCTTGTGTCAGTTGTTGTACTACGGTGTCTTCTTCCTTGTGTCAGTTGTTGTACTACAGTGTTTTCTTCCTTGTGTCAGTTGTTGTACTACGGTGCATAGAAAGCTGATGAGGTGATAAAAAATGTAAGAATGAAAATTCCGGTTTCATGGACCCTATATTTTGTAACGTACCAACCGTCTATGATAGATGGCATAGCTACACAGAACATCATGGTAAATGACCTTCTGCTTACATAACGAAGCTGGCTCTTCTATTTAATCAACATTGACAGCATTCAATGATTTCCAAGCTTAGCTTGTGACTTTTTACACAACAACAATATACTTCCTCAGACGTCTGCATTTTAGAGATCCTCTGAGATGGTCTTCATTAGACCGACAACACCACAACAAATAGCCCCTCCAGTTCTCATACATAAAATGGCATCTTTGTAATATATAGAAATAGCCCACTTCTTTTATTTATAGATAAAAAAAAAAGAAAAGAGAAGCCCCTTTTGTGTCTAAAAGATGTCTACTAGTAAACTCAGAGTATTTCTACGCTGAGTGAATTCTGATTTAGGAACCAAGCCTCCACCCTCCCCGTATAAAATAAAATCAACTCTGTTCGGAATTAATGCAGCTGTGTTAATGCCGCAAGACACTGGAGAGTTAATTACCCAGTGTAAGATAACTATTGATTCCAAGTTAAAAGCCTTGGTGAACCCATCCTCAAAGTGATTGTGGGTAGTGTTTGCAGGTGACCATGCTAGAACAGATGCTGTGGCAACATGCATTTAATGACTTGCAGAGTACGCAGCCCTGTTTTATAATGGCCAATAAAATGGATCTGGAATATATTATGTTCCCTGTAAATCTTATGCCAAAGCATCAAAGGCGAGAGAGGATTGACAATAAAAAAGTGAGCAGGGTTTCTGAGCAAACGAGAAATGAAAGGGAGATTTACTGTCTGACACACGGAAAACTGGTGGTGAAACAAACTGGTTTGAGTTGGTTGGTCAAAGGAACGTGACCTGTGTTAATGTGGGCTGTGAGGGGGAAAAATGTCCAGCTCTGAAGTGGGTTATGTTTCTGTCTTTTTCCCCAGGGTCCACCTGGGGTAGCTGGGACCATCGGCCCAATTGGACCTGCTGGACCTAGGGTGAGTCAATAGGCCATTGTCTAATGATCACACAATGTCTAGGCCTAGGGTTTAATGTACTTGATCCTGTCATCTCAATAACTTGTTTAATTCTATTGTCTGTGTGTTGCAAATGCAGGGACCCCAAGGAAAGGAGGGACAGGCCGGATCCAGAGGCCCAACAGGACCAATGGTATGTTCAGACAAAATGCAGTCAGAGAGAGAAAGGAACCTATGTACTGTATACCATGTCACTGTGAAGCTCATACTCTCCTAAACTATAGTAAAGACAGACCATAAGTCTCTTGAATGTAATCTGATTGGTTGTTTTGTTTGTGTCACTGTATCTGATTGGTTTCTTTGTTTGTGTCGCTGTATCCGATTGGTTCCTTTGTTTGTGTCACTGTATCTGATTGGTTTTCTTTGTTTGTGTCACTGTATCTGATTGGTTCCTTTGTTTGTTACTGTATTGACTGATTGATTGATTTTATCTGCCAGTAAAAAAAATAAACATATACACACATTACATACATTTTTTAACTTTCCATTGTGTTCCCTTAAAGTGCATGGTGTGATACATGTATCAGATTGGTGATTTTGTGCTTGTCACTGTTCAGGGACCTCCCGGATCTCCTGGAATGCCTGGGGCTTCAGGAAAACCAGGAAAGTCTGGTGACAGAGGTGTTTCGGTAAGCATATATCTCACCAAATTTCATAATCCAGTTCTCTATGTTATGCAAACCACGGAAAGGCAAAGTTGTTGAGTCGTACAGTGAGATGTAAGGGCCTTGTATTCTTCTGTTAATTCAGGGAGCCAATGGTATGAAAGGGGACAGAGGAGAGAGAGTGAGTAACATCCCCAAGGGTCTATCTTCAAGTTTTTTACCTCAGTTAATCTCAATAAGTCATGTATATTCATCACCAAGCCCTACCTCTTTGTTTGCTTCTAGGGTGACTTTGCTCCTCAGAACATGATGCGATCCATTGCCAGACAAGTGTGCGAGCAGATAGTTAGCGGTGAGTGGGACTTTTTATAGCACTACATTCAGAAGGAGTTCTGCCACTACAGTGAAATCAAACTCCTAACAGTCTGCTTTTCATTAAATGTCTGAAATCAAACTCCTAACAGTCTGCATTTCATTAAATGTCTGTTACCTTTTCAATGTCTACTTTTAGGACAAATGAATCGAGTCAATTCGATGCTGAACCAGATTCCCAGCGGTTACCGTAGCAGCAACAACCCAGGTCCCCCCGGATCCCCAGGGCCCAGCGGTAACCAGGGTCCCCGTGGAGAACCCGGACAGACAGGCAGGAACGGATTCCCAGGAAGTCCTGGACAACCTGGCCCGCAAGGAGAGAGAGGTACGTTGTCCCGCATGTCCATTGCTGTCAGGAGGTCTATATGTTGACTAATAAAGCTGTTTGTCAATAGGTCTATATGTTGTCTAATAAAGCTGTTTGTCAATAGGTCTATATGTTGACTAATAAAGCTGTTTGTCAATAGGTCTATATGTTGTCTAATAAAGCTGTTTGTCAATAGGTCTATATGTTGACTAATAAAGATGTTTGTCAATAGGTCTATATGTTGACTAATAAAGCTGTTTGTCAATAGGTCTATATGTTGACTAATAAAGATGTTTGTCAATAGGTCTATATGTTGACTAATAAAGCTGTTTGTCAATAGGTCTATATGTTGACTAATAAAGCTGTTACTCAATAGGTCTAGCTCAGGAGTGTCAAACTCAATTCCTGGAAGGCCGTGTGTCTGCGGGTTTTCGCTCCTCCCTTGTAGTTAGGAACTCCTCACCTGGGTGGACACACATTGAATAACTAAGGAAATATCAAAGGAAATAACAAAACCAGCAGACACACAGCCCTCCACCGCTGACCTAGCTGTTCAATATCAGTAGGCCTAACTAGAGTGTCTTGCTGTGTGGAATCAGAAGATAATCAATCATGTCACGGTTGGAACAAAGGCTGGACATTTTTCCATAGACTAACCATTTTGTCTTACTACTGTCTTAGCAATGGAATGAAGCCTTCATGGACTTTTCCAAAGTCTCATCTTCACAACATATTCCATTAGTCTCAGTAGTTCTTTCTGTATTTCTGTGTCTTTCCGTAGGCCTGTCTCAGACTGTTTTCAGTGGCTTGGGAAATGTCCATCTATTTGTCCCCCTCCAAGCTTCATTATGCATGCTCTTCAACCGATCGCTGCCCACACCTGCCCGCCCATCCAGCATCACTACTCTGAACGGTTCTGACTTAGAATATGTGGACAACTACAAATACCTAGGTGTCTGGTTAGACTGTAAACTCTCCTTCCAGACTCACATTAAGCATCTCCAATCCAAAATTAAATCTAGAATCGGCTTCCTATTTCGCAACAAAGCATCCATCACTCATGCTGCCAAACATACCCTCGTAAAAAAAGGGACTATCCTACCGATCCTTGACTTTGGCGATGTCATTTACAAATTAGCCTCCAACACAGCAAATTGGATGCAGTCTATCACAGTGCCATCCGTTTTGTCACCAAAGCCCCATAAACTACCCACCACTACGACCTGTATGCTCTCGTTGGCTGGCCCTCGCTTCATACTCGTCGCCAAACCCACTGGCTCCAGGTCATCTATAAGTCTTTGCTAGGTAAAGCCCCGCCTTATCTCAGCTCACTGGTCACAATAGCAGCACCCACCCGTAGCACGCGCTCCAGCAGGTATATTTCACTGGTCACCCCCAAAGCCAATTCCTCCTTCGGCCGCCTTTCCTTCCAGTTCTCTGCTGCCAATGACTGGAACGAACTGCAAAAATCACTGAAGCTGGAGACTCATATCTCCCTCACTAGCTTTAAGCACCAACTGTCAGAGCAACTCACAGATCACTGCACCTTTTTAAAAAAAAACAATTATTTCACCTTTATTTAACCAGGTAGGCAAGTTGAGAACAAGTTCTCATTTACAACTGCGACCTGACCAAGATAAAGCAAGCATAGCTCATCTGTAAATAGCCCATCCAACTACCTCATCCCCATACTGTTATTTATTTTATTTATTGTGCTCCTTTGCACCCCAGTAACTCTACTCGCACACTCATCTGCTGCACATCTATCACTCCAGTGTTTAATTGTTAAATTGTAATTATTTCACCACTACGGCCTATTTATTGTCTTACCTCCCATATCCTACCTCATTTGCAAACACTGTATATAGACTTTTTCTATTGTATTATTGACTGTATGTTTGTTTATTCCATGTGTAACTCTGTGTTGTTGTTTGTGTCACACTGCTTTGCTTTATCTTGGCCAGGTCGCAGTTGTAAATGAGAACTTGTTCTCAACTTGCCTACCTGGTTAAATAAAGGTCATAATGGTTTCATTAGGCTTTTCTCTTTGAGTGTGTCCTTGTCTTTGTCTGCTGTCAGTGATTCTGGTTGTTTGTTTCTCAGGCCCGGCAGGAGAGAAAGGTGATCAAGGAACACCAGGAGTCGGACAGAGAGGACAAAGAGGACCACCTGGTTAGTTTCACACAACATTTCCGCTCCAAGTCCACAACAATCCATTCCTCCTTTGTCCTGTATTGCATTGTATCTGAGTCTTAATAGCAACACCCATCTCCTTCCATGGGGGTGCTCATTCAGTAAGCTTCATCTCTCCACGTGATTCTCATGGCGTCATATTCTTTTGTTTGAATCTGGGGAAATCAATCGTTACTTTACTTTAGCTACAGTAATGGGAGTCATTTCTCACCACGTCTCTCATTGTAAGCTGGGTGTGTCACTGTGAATTGAACCATTCCTCCCAGTTCAAATCTGCCTTGCAGTAACTACAGGCTACAGATCAGCTCAGAGGTGTTGCCTGAAGCTGTGCTGGGCCAGCTGTGCTTAATAAATTATCAACGCTGCTGTCCAGTGTTTTCCCAGTTAAACACTCTGCCTTCTAGGGGATTTATGTTGCCTTTGTGTGTGAGGCGCTCGTACGCACAGATGTTGAAATAAATGCTCTGTTCACACTGGGGTAAACATTAATTACCGCACCTGAAGATAGGACACATCCGAACTCTATGACACCTCATGGTTCGAAAAACTGCCAGTTCAGACTGAAAGCGATGGAGAGCAGTTACAGTTGCAAATGTGAAAACCAAAAGAGTGAGAGAGGTTTACCAGAGTTGATTTCAGAATGAGCTCTCCTTAGACACTCTCCGTCCATTCTAATGGCTTGAGCAGTACAACAGTCAATACAAGCTGTTACTGATAGGCACAGTGTGCTGACAGAGGTCATAGTTTGTCTACTGAAACCAAGGATTCCCTTTGGTTTAACCCTGTAATGCAGAATCATTAGATTCCAGACAAACTGCCTACCAAGACATCCAACAATAACATGAGCTCATCCTGCCAGGGGCTGTAGAGTAACAATACAGCTGTAGCTAATACAGCCATCCAGCCTTCCACTTCCATACAGCACGTTTAACTATAAAGCACTGGGCTTCCAGAAGCCTGGTCTTCAACAAGAGGAGCTTGGAGAAAAAACATGCAATTTACTTAGGTCTACAAGGTCAAGACTTGTGGAAAGTGGTCTTGAATCGGGGGAAAAGTAATTTCCCAGATGACTGGGGAAGCTAGCTGATGGTGAGGGATTGTTCATGGGCTAATCAGATGGACATGCTGAGGTCTTCTTGTGGCCTCATTCACAACACATGTTTAAAGGACTTGGAGGAGCATGGATGGAAAGACTGAAGGAGTTAAGGTGAAAATTCCAAGCTTAGGCTTTTATAAACGTCTACACGAAACGGAGGAGGGAAAAAGGTTCAACGAAGGAATACAGGTTTTTTTCTTCAGCTTCAGTTTGTCCTTTTTTTTATTGAATGTTCCAAGCTGTTGCAGCAGAAACAGTTACTACTCTTATAGTTCCTACTGATGTCACAGGGTGATGACACTCAGATGGGTTCTGATTGGTTGGTTGTGATTTTTTCTCTCTCAGGCCCAGCAGGCGAGACACGGACCGGCCCTCCAGGCCCCGCAGGCTCCACCGGGCCCCGCGGTCCTCCTGGGCGCCAAGGGTTCGCAGGTATTAGGGGCCAACCTGGCACTCCTGGCTACTGTGACTCTTCCCAGTGTGTCGGCATTCCTTACAATGGACAAGGATACCGAGGTATGTAACTGGAAAGGTAGATGGCATGACATCCTCAATGACTGCATGAAGCCGAAGCATGAAACATGAGTTACAAGCATGAGTAGTTACTACTTAGTTACTACATAGTTGCTTCTTAGTTGCTTCATAGTTGCTTCATAGTTGCTACATAGTTACTACATAGTTACTACATAGTTACTACATAGTTACTACATAGTTGCTACATAATATAAGTACCGTACAGACTGATGACAAAATGGATATATTCCAGAAACGACTATATATAAATTGTGATAATTGATTTGTTAACATTAGGAGAGAAAGTAAATATTCCCATACCAACTGAAGACTAACACCCTGTTTGACCTTATTTCAGGTTCACCATAGTAAACTTTCTAAATCGCCTGTGCTGCTTTCACTTTGAATTCCTGAAAAAAGTCCTCTTACTGAGATACTTGCTCACGCGCTCTAGAGCTGTTTGAGGATAACCACCAAAGGATAACATTAACAAACTATGTTGAGAAAGACAAGAACAACAACGTGGACTGGTACTAACAACATTGTAGAGCAACTATAACAAACAAGCATCGGTGATGGCAACAACGTAGTGGTCTGTTTGCATCTTGAAGCCAAAGAACGAACAGAGAAACCTTCTATCGGGTGGAGGACCATATAGAAACAAACAAACAAACAAACAAACAAAAACACTAACCAGGTTGTATTTTGTTGCAGAGAGAATCAACAACTTCAACAACATTAATATTGTTACTCTTGAGGTGTTATCTGTAAATAAACTAATGGTGCCTTGTAAATGATGTTTGAATCACATCCACAAAATGTAGTTTTAACACCTGTAGTTACACTTTTGCCTTGTAACCTGCTGCTTGCTGAATGCCAACATGAATGCCTCTTTTTCTACCACGTCCCCACAGGTGATGTTTCTGTAGCCTACACACACACACCGACTGCTCAGGCTCATATTGTACCACGTCCCCACTAGTGATGTTTCTGTAGCCTACACACACACACCGACTGCTCAGGCTCATATTGTACCAGGTCCCCACTAGTGATGTTTCTGTAGCCTACACACACACACCGACTGCTCAGGCTCATATTGTACCATGTTCCCCTGGAGGTAGTGTTTCTCTCTACGTACACAGTAGGAGCATTCTAAGAATCGTCATTCATACATTTTTCTGGTTCTCATTTCTTTATTTTGCTGTAGTATAAATGGATATTCTACCACTACCCGCTGGTTACCTCTGTTATGTTATGAGGAATAACATCACAAAATGTATGAATAGGCTGGTGCTAGAATGACTTGATTTTTGATATTTTGTGTTGATATTTTGTAAATGAATGAGCTGCAGAAAATGGCAATGATGATTCTGTTAAATGATTGAACCCACCCACCACCACTCAAACTGGACTAACATTGAAATGCTAACATCACACAGATTTAGAAAATGCACTGAATTGTTTACAAACCCTTTCTATCAGTGCCCTTGAAAATCACAGCCTATCTGTATATGGCCACGTCCACTCAATTGTGCCATTTCACCAGTATACTGCATGTTCAAGCCTGAAAATAAAACATACTGTAACACAACAGTTAATTTTGTGCATGTTGAGACATACTCTGCAAATTACACCCATGTTCAATCGGCATAAAACACTATTTCCAACCAGAGCCATATTCACCTGAGCCTGAAACCTACGTAGTCCCAACACCTGAAGAAGAAGATGACTCACAAAACGAGCGTTGAAAGAGGTCACTATCAAGAAAGGAATCCAAAAGGATAGCGTCATAAAAGAGGAGGTTCTTTTTTGTTCTTCTTGTGTTTGTTTTTGTTTTGTTCACATATGGTGTCATTAAGGGCTATGCACATTTCACTAAAAAGCGGTTTGATACCTCATCTATATTTGGAAGTACCTTAAATCATATGTGAATTCATCTTTTGTTGGGGGGAGGGGGAAACAAAAACAAAATCCAAGAAATTATTCCATGACAATCTGTGTGTTTTTTCCTATTGTGTCTTTTGCTTGTAACATATCTGCATTAAGGGTTTATGGAATTGCAGTGTTGGACAATGCAAATGTTTGTTCACACGGTGTTGGGGCATCCAATGAAAAATGCTTCTCTTTTCAATCACGGTTCATTCAAAATGTCTGATTATCAAATTATGTTTTATTCCTATTTTATACTTTTGCTCTCTTTCTCACTTGAAAGATGGCCATCTGTTCACCATCTACCTAAAGTTTTCATATTCAGTACTGCAGTTTAACATGGCTACCATTTTGTATCTTTAGACTAAATATTTATCAGTTTTCTTATATCAACTCACAGCTGATTTTACCAAGGTTGCATGTCTGTGGTGTATATTTAGTATGTTTTTTAATCAGAATATAGTTGTTATCATTGTTGTTTTATCAATATCGAATGCAGTTGGAATTTGTGTGCAAGACTATGAATATGGTATTGCTGCTTCATGTATTAACTTCAAATTGTGAATTCCACAGCCTTATTTTCTTATTTATTTCTGAAACAGAAGAGGCATTTTTCAATAAAACTACTGAAAATGTGCTCTCGTGTCGGTCATTATTTCACTGCAGCTTATTATAGGATTTGGAAATGTATTGTTTTTCAGGGGTATGATTTAATGCATTCACAACAATCAAATCTAGGAAACTGTAATGACATGAACTGGGGACAGATCTGCCTTGAGGGCAGGATGCAGTTGAAGTTGGAAGTTTACATACACCTAGGTTGGATTCATTAAAACTCGTTTTTCAACCACTCCACAAATTTCTTGTCGGTTAGGACATCTACTTTGTGAATGACACAAGTCATTCTTCCAACAATTGTCTACAGACAGTTTATTTCACTGTATCACAATTCCAGTGGGTCAGGAGTTTACATACACTAAGTTGACTGTCCTTTAAACAGCCTGGAAAATTCCAGAAAATGATGTCATGGCTTTAGAAGCTTCTGACAGGCTAATTGATATAATTTGAGTCAATTGTAGGTGTACCTGTGGATGTATTTCAAGGCATCAGTCAGGAAGTTAAAGCTTGGTCGCAAATGGGTCTTCCAAATGGACAATGACCACAAGCATACTTCCAAAGTTGTGGCAAAATGGCTTAAGGACAACAAAGTCAAGGTATTGGAGTGGCCATCACAAAGTCCTGACCTCAATCCCATAGAGAATTTGTGGACAGAACTGAAAAAGCGTGTGCGAGCAAGTAGGCCTACAAACCTGACTCAGTTACACCAGCTCTGTCAGGAGAAATGGGCCAAAATTCACCCAAATTATTGTGGGAAGCTTGTGGAAGGCTACCCGAAACGTTTGACCCAAGTTAAACAATTTAAAGGCAATGCTACCAAATACTAATTGAGTGTATGTGAACTTCTGACCTACTGGGAATGTGATGAAAGAAATAAAAGCTGAAATACAGTGAGGGAAAAAAGTATTTAATCCCCTGCTGATTTTGTACGTTTGCCCACTGACAAAGAAATGATCAGTCTATAAATTTAATGGTAGGTTTATTTGAACAGTGAGAGACAGAATAACAAAAAAAAAATCCTGAAAAACACGTCAAAAATGTTATAAATTGATTAGCATTTTAATGAGGGAAATAAGTATTTGACCCCCTCTCAGTCAGAAAGATTTCTGGCTCCCAGGTGTCTTTTATACAGGTAACGAGCTGAGATTAGGAGCACACTCTTAAAGGGAGTGCTCCTAATCTCAGTTTGTTACCTATATAAAAGACACCTGTCCACAGAAGCAATCAATCAATCAGATTCCAAACTCTCCACCATGGCCAAGACCAAAGAGCTCTCCAAGGATGTCAAGGGACAAGATTGTAGACCTACACAAGGCTGGAATGGGCTACAAGACCATCGCCAAGCAGCTTGGTGAGAAGGTGACAACAGTTGGTGCGATTATTCGCAAATGGAAGAAACACAAAAGAACTGTCAATCTCCCTCGGCCTGGGGCTCCATGCAAGATCTCACCTCGTGAAGTTGCAATGATCATGAGAACAGTGAGGAATCAGCCCAGAACTACACGGGAGGATCTTGTCAATGATCTCAAGGCAGCTGGGACCATAGTCACCAAGAAAACAATTGGTAACACACTACGCCGTGAAGGACTGAAATCCTGCAGCGCCCGCAAGGTCCCCCTGCTCAAGAAAGCACATATACGTCTGAAGTTTGCCAATGAACATCTGAATGATTCAGAGGACAACTGGGTGAAAGTGTTGTGGTCAGATCAGACCAAAATGGAGCTCTTTGGCATCAACTCAACTCGCCGTGTTTGGAGGAGGAGGAATGCTGCCTATGACCCCAAGAACACCATCCCCACCGTCAAACATGGAGGTGGAAACATTATGCTTTGGGGGTGTTTTTCTGCTAAGGGGACAGGACAACTTCACCGCATCAAAGGGACGATGGGCGGGGCCATGTACCGTCAAATCTTGGGTGAGAACCTCCTTCCCTCAGCCAGGGCATTGAAAATGGGTCGTGGATGGGTATTCCAGCATGACAATGACCCAAAACACACGGCCAAGGCAACAAAGGAGTGGCTCAAGAAGAAGCACATTAAGGTCCTGGAGTGGCCTAGCCAGTCTCCAGACCTTAATCCCATAGAAAATCTGTGGAGGGAGCTGAAGGTTCGAGTTGCCAAACGTCAGCCTCGAAACCTTAATGACTTGGAGAAGATCTGCAAAGAGGAGTGGGACAAAATCCCTCCTGAGATGTGTGCAAACCTGGTGGCCAACTACAAGAAACGTCTGACCTCTGTGATTGCCAACAAGGGTTTTGCCACCAAGTACTAAGTCATGTTTTGCAGAGGGGTCAAATACTTATTTCCCTCATTAAAATGCAAATCAATTTATAACATTTTTCACATGCGTTTTTCTGGATTTTTTTGTTGTTATTCTGTCTCTCACTGTTCAAATAAACCTACCATTAAAATTATAGACTGATCATTTCTTTGTCAGTGGGCAAACGTACNACACATCTCAGGAGGGATTTTGTCCCACTCCTCTTTGCAGATCTTCTCCAAGTCATTAAGGTTTCGAGGCTGACGTTTGGCAACTCGAACCTTCAGCTCCCTCCACAGATTTTCTATGGGATTAAGGTCTGGAGACTGGCTAGGCCACTCCAGGACCTTAATGTGCTTCTTCTTGAGCCACTCCTTTGTTGCCTTGGCCGTGTGTTTTGGGTCATTGTCATGCTGGAATACCCATCCACGACCCATTTTCAATGCCCTGGCTGAGGGAAGGAGGTTCTCACCCAAGATTTGACGGTACATGGCCCCGTCCATCGTCCCTTTGATGCGGTGAAGTTGTCCTGTCCCCTTAGCAGAAAAACACCCCCAAAGCATAATGTTTCCACCTCCATGTTTGACGGTGGGGATGGTGTTCTTGGGGTCATAGGCAGCATTCCTCCTCCTCCAAACACGGCGAGTTGAGTTGATGCCAAAGAGCTCCATTTTGGTCTCATCTGACCACAACACTTTCACCCAGTTGTCCTCTGAATCATTCAGATGTTCATTGGCAAACTTCAGACGGGCATGTATATGTGCTTTCTTGAGCAGGGGGACCTTGCGGGCGCTGCAGGATTTCAGTCCTTCACGGCGTAGTGTGTTACCAATTGTTTTCTTGGTGACTATGGTCCCAGCTGCCTTGAGATCATTGACAAGATCCTCCCGTGTAGTTCTGGGCTGATTCCTCACCGTTCTCATGATCATTGCAACTTCACGAGGTGAGATCTTGCATGGAGCCCCAGGCCGAGGGAGATTGACAGTTCTTTTGTGTTTCTTCCATTTGCGAATAATCGCACCAACTGTTGTCACCTTCTCACCAAGCTGCTTGGCGATGGTCTTGTAGCCCATTCCGGCCTTGTGTAGGTCTACAATCTTGTCCCTTGACATCCTTGGAGAGCTCTTTGGTCTTGGCCATGGTGGAGAGTTTGGAATCTGATTGATTGATTGCTTCTGTGGACAGGTGTCTTTTATACAGGTAACAAACTGAGATTAGGAGCACTCCCTTTAAGAGTGTGCTCCTAATCTCAGCTCGTTACCTGTATAAAAGACACCTGGGAGCCAAAAATCTTTCTGATTGAGAGGGGGTCAAATACTTATTTCCCAAATCAATTTATAACATTTTTCACATGCGTTTTTCTTGATTTTTTTGTTGTTATTCTGTCTCTCACTGTTCAAATAAACCTACCATTAAAATTATAGACTGATCATTTCTTTGTCAGTGGGCAAACGTACAAAATCAGCAGGGGATCAAAAACTTTTTTCCCTCACTGTATATGTTATCATTTTTCCCATCGAGGACCAAGTGTTTTCATTAATTATTTTAAGTGCTATCCTCTGGTTCCACATTGTACATTTTGTTGTATGTCTTTTACCCAAATAAGTTCAATTAAATTAGATTTAGTTCAAACGGATGGAGCCATTTATTTGTTTTACTAAAAAACACGTTCCTAGGGGTAAAATGAAAAGATTTAAGGAGGTTCACTACGTCTATATGCAGCTCTGGCGTTTTTCATCAGCACAGTTCTGGTATTTAATTGAAAAGGGATGAGCAGGGAGGGAGGAGGAATGTCCTTGCTCCTCAGCGTACCACTCTTATCAATAATGAGACTTTGAAGTGAATCCATGATTTTCCCTAGAGAGGCATGGAGATTAAGATGCTGCTCTTTGATGGTGGTCAAATAAAAAACAGATTCCAGCAGAAATAGTTTTAAGTCGCCATTTTCTCTGAGTATAAAACCAATATCATGTGACCTCTTCTTGAACCCGCCCAACAAAAAGTTAATCAAAGGGACGACTGGACGTCAAATCCCAATTGTTTAAACAGTATCAGTATCCTTGATCCTTGAATTAGTTGTGAATGATGGTCGTTCTGTCATTACACTGTAAGCTCTACATGATAGGAAAAGAGGGTGTTATCATTGTCGTGTTATTGTTGCATGTTATGTTATAGATGCATAAGATTATTGCCGATAAAAAGTAGTCCACCTCTCAAAGCCAGGGGTGACTCACCTTTTGGGGTCAGAGCCGATACTATTGGCACAGGTGCTCTGGCTGAGTGCAGCACGTTGTCTCAGACGCCAAGCCAGATGAAAGAGCAGCCTTTTGCACATTTGCAAACCATTCCTGGTGCACTGTGTGCGTCCCAAATGGCACCCTATTTCCTTTCTGGTGCATTACTTTTAAACAGGACTCATATGGCTCTGGTCTAAAGTAGTGCACTATATAGGGAATATGGTGCCTTTTGGGATGCAGTCCAGTGTCTGGTGGACTGTGGGGTCTGCAACTGGGGCTCACATTTGAGCTGGCGCTCATACCTCTCACATCTGCAGAATATAATCAAACACTTTAATGTGAAGCCTCATTTGTCAGTGTGGACTTCTCTGATTAATGGCACTTGGGCACTTTAGCGTTGCATACGCAGGGCTCGAGCAGATGAATCAGTTTCAAAGTGATGAATACTTTCGTATCACATGGGCCGAGTGTGTGGAACGGAGGAATGAACAAAAGCATTGCGTATCCATACGATTTGAACTGAACGCTTTTAGCAAAGAAGTTAACATTTTGGGACAAACCATAAAGAGTCAAAGGAGAGCAGCTTTCAACATGGTGCAGACCACTGTGTATATGTTACTGTGAAGTGGAATAAAAACCCATCTTCTGTCTGGCTTTTGGAGGCACTTAGCAGAACTATAAACTCACAGAATCTCCCTGGCCAAGAATGACCTCATGGAAAGAGGCAGCAGCAGCTAGGAGATGTTAATCTGGCAGAGGGGCTCGTCTGCACAACATGAGGTGTTCCTTGAGCAGCAACTCCATTTCCTGATAGCACAGAGATGATCATATACCTGTTATGACGAGGTTTCCTTCTCCTCTGTTTGCTCCCATTCCAATAGAGGAGTCCTCATGCAGAATCAGAGAGCGGATGAACACCTGGAGTTCAAAGTAACAGAATAACTCAACTTGGTTCTGGAGCATTGGCTCTTTCTCCAAATTACATGGTGTCACCTCAGTTCAATTGGAATTGCTGACAGAATCCATACACAGATGACATCATCACATAAAGAGAGGGAGAGAGAGAGAGAGAGAGAGAGAGAGAGAGAGAGAGAGAGAGAGAGAGAGAGAGAGAGAGAGAGAGAGAGAGAGAGAGAGAGCAAATATGAGGGTTTAAGATACTACTTCAAAACATGCAGCTACAGTTGTTTTCCAGAGAAAGTCAAGTGAAAATGTATGTCAATTGTGCAATTACCCATACAGTAAATCATACGTTTACACAGTAATACGCTGTGCAGTGCCATCAAACTGGTTGTTAGACCATCATAACATGGGAGCATACTAAATTACATGGTAAAATGGCAGAGTAAGACAAGATGGTAAATTATGATATACTGTGTCGTTGTATTGATTATACACCATGAACATGTCTAGATCAAAGTTTAGTCTCAATTAAGCTTTAAATACTGTTTACGGACAAGGGGATGTTTTAGCGTATCCAGGGTAAACATGCTAGATAATGTATACTTGGAAAAGAGAATCTGAAAGAAACTATGCTTAACCTTTTTGTGTTTACTTTAATAATCCCTCTCAGGCTCATTGCGATTATATATAAGCTTGCATGCCGACATCGTAGTTTAAATCTTTCATGTATTCACAGTCTCCATATATGATGATGATGACATAGCTGTTCATGCACTGTTGGAGTGCCAAAAACGTACAGTAAGACTCCAAAATTGGTTTTAAATATTACATTTTGTGGCACATGTTCTCAGTGGGATGAATGAAAATGACTCTAAACAATCTCCCCTGACTCCACATTTCTCCTCTACAATGTCTCTAGATACTTCTTGTTGACAAATATAGTACAGAATTACATGGCTAAGCAGTCAAATTTTCTCTCAGTTTTACTGTAGATGCTTAGTAAGGCTCAGTCGTTTAGAAATCAGTTTAGCAACAACAGACCGCAAATCATTCAAGAAGAGAGAGGGCTTCAATTAGGACGTTCTAGTTAGGCATGATATTTATACAGCTCCGTGTCTTGAGTTACACCCGAAGATAATCTCTAGTGTCTCACTAGGTCGATGAGATCATTGTTCCATTACTACATGGTTACATTTATCATGTTCCTCAAAGAAGGGTTTGTGTGTGAGTTTTGCTTTGAAAGAGAGCAAAAGCCAATGACGATCCCATTTTTCATATAGAAGTATTATAGCCAGAACTTTATAGGGCAATGTACACCGAGTGTGCACAACATCAGGAACATATTCCCTCGGAACAGCCTCATTTAGTCGGGGCCCACACTCTACAAGGTGTTGAAAGCGTTCCACAGGGATGCTTCCCAAACCGGTGCACCTGGCACCTACTACCCTACCCCGTTCAAAGGCACTTAAATATTGTGTATGTGTGTCAGTGTAGATGAAGGGGAGGAGATAGGTTAAAGAAGGATTTTTAAGCCTTTAGACAATTGAGACATGGATTGTGTATGTGTGCCATTCAGATGGAAAATGGGCAAGACATTAGATTTAAGTGCCTTTGAACGAGGTATGGTAGTAGATACCAGGCTCACCAGTTTGAGTGTATCAAGAACTGCAGCGCTGCTGGGTTTTTCACGCTCAACAGTTTCCCTTGTTTATCAAGAATGGTCCACCACCCAAAGGACAACCAGAAAACTTGACCCAACTGTGGGAAGCATTAGAGTCAACAAGGGCCAGCATCTCTGTGGAACGCTTTCGACACCTTGTAGAGTCCATGCTCCGACGAATTTAGACTGTTAGGTGTTCCTAATGTTTTGTACACTCAGTGTATGTCAATGTTCTTTAGGAGCGAAGCAATAAACAGACAGATTTATACATTTTGTTTGGCTACAACTTGCATGACCTACTACCAAATCAGCCACCAAGGACATTTTCCTGTATATGGAATTATATTATTATTTAAAAAACTTTGAAATTGGCTTCATCTCATTCTGTCACGCTTTGAATGCTGAAGCCATTAAATGAAACATCGGGGGGGGGGGGGTGCGTTTTGAGTTGGTGGTGACGTCAGGTCCGGGGGCCGCCACCGATGGAACCGGGGGTGCCTCAGCCGGCTCGTCGGGCTTCCTCGCCCTAGCTGGCTAGAGTGGTTTCCTTGCCCCGGTTGGCCCGCTTCAGCATTAATTGACGTATGTCTTTGTATTACCCGGTGCTGACATTGGTCCTGTTCCATGTCTGTGTTAATTAAATGTTCACTCTCCGTACATGCTTCTCATCTCCAGCGGCTGTTCTTACATCACTTCTCGTCATTATTTAGAAATACATTTCGTTTGCTGATTCTCTTCTCTGTGAACAAGCACATTAGGTAGAAAATTACGAAGTAAAGCCATTCAACCACAGTAAAGCCATTGAAAAATTAAATTGGATTGTTTTTTATGTAGCTAGCCATTATTGAATGGAGTGAGGAAGAGGAAGCAGAACATCCTGGAAACAACTGATCATAAAATAAATATGTGAAGACAAATGATGACCAGTTTTCTAAAACATGTATTTTTGTGACGCTCCAAACACAGATTTCTTCTATATCTGGGAAAATGCTGTGCCCCTACCACACATGTCCAAATATGCAAATATGGAGCTGTTTCTCACCTATGATTGTCTTGTTAATAGTTTTCCTGAGTAGAAAAGCATGATTGAATATGAGTTATGAGTGCATGACCACTTATGCATGTCAAATAAATAGCTATTTTGGTCATGAGTCACTGGGAAGAAGCTGTTAATACAAATAGCAACAATTACTGGTCATCATTGTAGGAGACATATGCTGAGCTATTCTGTTACCATGAGCAACCAGGCTAAATAGATTTTAGTATACAGGTTGGGGTGAATTCCGACCCGTGTTAAGCGTGTGGAAATGTAATGTAATTCCCTTTTAATGCACTTTTCTCTCTATGCGTATTCTGACCTTGAACTTAAGCATAAGAATTGCATGCTATTCACCAGCTATTCGTTAGGGGTCGAGATCAGCTAAATGAAGGTGTGGCGGAGGTGTGTCTACAGATCTGACCTTCACTTTATTCCCTCATAATTCCACCACCTTTACGCGTGATGACACAATGAATATGGTCTGTCATTTACAAATTGATAAAAGCTATTGATAAGAGCTAAGTAAATGAGTAAGCCGTTTGGAGAAGGGGATTGTGTCACGCCCTGATTTGTTTCACCTGTCCTTGTGATTGTCTCCACCTCCCTCCAGGTGTCGCCCATCTTCCCCATTATCCCCCGTGTATTTATACCTGTGCTCCCTGTTTGTCAGTTGCCAGTTTGTCTTGTTTGTCAAGTCAGCCAGTGCTTTTCTCAGCTCCTGCTTTTCCCCAGTCTCTCTTTTCTTGCCCTCTTGGTTTTGACCCTTGCCTGTCGGGACTCTGATCCAGCCTGCCTGACCACTCTGCCTGCCCCTGAGCCTGCCTGCCGTCCTGTATCGTTGCCCCTACTCTGGATTACTGACCTCTGCCTGACCCTGACCCTGAGCCTGCCTGCCGTCCTGTACCTTTGCCCCACCACTCTGGATTATCGACCCTTGCCTGCCTTGACCTGTCATTTGCCTGCCCCTGTTGCTGTAATAAACATTGTTACTTCAACACAGTCTGCACTTTGGTCTTACCTGAAACGTTATAGATTGTAAATATAAATTATAATTAATTTAGATCTATTTTACTTTATGATTGCTGGAGACAAATGTGAAACCAGTCATATGCCAGCAAACTAAAGCTTTTTCACAGTGAAGTTTATGAAATTCTAGCTTTATAACTTGGGATGAAATTTGGAGACCCAAGCTATAGGCTTCTGTAGCAATGTGCAAATTACACTATAGCGCCAAACCTACCGAGTTGACTTATGATTTCTAGAATGTTTTAATTATATGCCCAAAAATGTGTATTGTGTTAAATATTAGCCACTATCGGTAGCCACCATCAGTTATAACCGAATACATTTATAACTGTCACTGACTAGCTTTAGTTTCCTTACATGTTGTATCATTGCATTGTTAGTTTACTGTTCTTTCCTCTGTCATGTTCATGTGGTTGTTCCTGAGGATCACTATCAATAGTGGATCATATTAGGCTAACGTATTACAAGTTGTGCAATAATTTGGGACATGTAGCCTATTTGAATCAATATGGAACACAGAGCATATGTAGCAGTTCAAACCTGGAGCCTGGCACACGCTTCACAATGACTGAACTATTGTCATCACAGATCCATGACTAGTGAGGATTATTAGGGTATATTTATAGGACTACTGTTTAACCCCTATTGTACACTTTTCTCACCTTCCAATATTTCATGGATTGAACAATTGAATATCTTTCAGGATGAATCAAACCACTGTATTTTTGATTCACCAATATATACAGTATGTATATATTTTTTATTATTCATATATATTTTCCTAGCCCTAAATAATATACAAGACTAGAGTATTTTTAAATCTACCAATTGGTGTATTTACATGGCTTTCATTGATCCCTAATATTTGGAACCATTCTCTCTATATATTCTTGTGAGTCTGTTGAGAAAATTCTAACTAATGGTACACCAAATTTAAAGGGATGGCTTTAGATAACTGTTCTGAAAACCCTATTGAATGAAAACTCCACAAGAAAATCTGTTGGCCAGCAAGTGGGAGGGTTTTCAGTGGTTGAATTCAATGTATTCAGCGTGCACAAGGGAACCATCTCTGCCAAGCCTATGATGCACCTGCATAAGGTAAGTCTGAGGCATGCGCAGGATAGGCCACCATTGAGACCAGGGTCTCTTGCACAAGGGAGCCCTGCATATGTAATTTCATAAGACAAAATAAAAAATCTAACATGTAATGTATTTTTGTAGTTGGTTCCGGCAATAAGGTATTTTAAAACTAAAAGCGGATTTACCTAGTTCGGTGGAGACCCGAGGAACCTCAAGCGTTAACCAACCTTGTGAACGGGTTTGGTATGTCATGTTTTTACATTTTAACGGCAAAGTTAGTTAAGTCAGAAGCAAAATTGTGACTATGGTGACTATGGTTATCTCAGCTCCAGTGAGCTGAGATAAAGCCCCGCCTTATCTCAGCTCACTGGGCACCATAGCAGCACCCACCCGTAGCACGGGCTCCAGCAGGTTTATCTTTCTGGTCACCCCCAAATTCTTCCTTTGGCCACCTTTCCTTCCAGTTCTCTGCTGCCAATGACTGGAACGAACTGCAAAAATCACTGAAGCTGGAGAACCCTATCTCCCTCACTAGCTTTAAGCACCAGCTGTCAGAGCAGCTCACAGATCACTGCACCTGTACATAGCCCATCTGTAAATAGCCCATCCAACTACCTCATCCCCATACTGTATTTATTTATTTATCTTGCTCCTTTGCAACCCAGTATCTCTATTTGCACATTCATCTTCTGCACATCTACCATTCCAGTGTTTAATTGCTATATTGTAATTACTTCACCACTTTGGCCTATTTATTGCCTTACCTCCCTTATCTTACCTCATTTGCACTCCCTGTATATATACTTTTTGTTTTATTTTTCTACTGTATTATTGACTGTATGTTTTGTTTATTCCATGTGTAACTCTGTGTTGTTGTATGTGTCGAACTGCTGTGCTTTATCTTGGCTAGGTCGCAGTTGCAAATGAGAACTTGTTATCAACTAGTCTACCTGGTTAAACAAAGGTGAAATATTTTATTAAGTCATGAACTGGCAGGAAAGTTGAGAGGCAAGAAAAAAAAAAAGCCCACAACCATAGTTTTTAACTAGCTTATCCGTATGTTTTTTTAAACATTAAATCTTTGTCAATCCATGCCCAGATATTTATAGGTGGGAACCCAATCGATGGGAGAACCTTTCAATGAATAAATATGTAGTCCATCTAAAAAAAAATGTGAGAATTAGAGAACAACATATATTTAGTCTTGCCCGCATTAAGTACAAGTTTTAAACCAACAAGGGCTTTCTGTAAGGCAACAAGGTCAGATTGCAGCTCTAACATGGTCAACAGTGGGGGAAATAGCATAGAGGGGCTCCTGAGTGGCGCAGTGGTCCAAGACCCTGCATCTCAGTGCAAGAGGCATCACTGCAGTACCTGGTTTGAATCCAGGCTGCATCACATCTGGCTGGGATTGGGAGTCCCATATGGCGGCGAACAATTGGCCCAGCATTGTGTGGGTTTGGCTGGGCTAGGCCGTCATTGTAAATAAGAATTTGTTCTTGACTGACTTGCCTAGTTAAATAAAACAATTTAAATAGATAACAGTGTCGTCTGCATACAGTTTAACATTTTAACAGATAGACCAATATGAATTATATAAATAGTAAAGAGAGCAGGTCCCAAGACGAACCCTTGTGGTACACATTCTGTAATATCCAGTACACTAGGCTTGACACCATCAGAGTTTTGTTTCAGATATTTGATCACTTTCTAGAAAATCGCTCGATTCCCATCATTCTCAGATTCACGGTTCAAGAAGTATGTTGACTTTGCTTTTCTATTTCTCAAATATCTGAAGGACTGCCAATCCGACGTAATATCAATCAATCTAGCCCCAGCTGAATTTCTTTCCTGTAATTTTTCAGACAATTCATGTGTGAACCGAGAGCTTGATCTATCCTTTACTCTTAGTTTTTTATACGGCGCATGTTTATCTGCAACAGTGTTAAACAGAGAAGTAAAACAATTTAGGGAATGATCAGAGTCAGAGATAGATGACACAATCTCCCAGTCACACAACCCCAGATCAGACATGAACTGTTGCTTACTAAAATTTCCAAAATGTCTCTTTGTAATAATGCGTGGGCAGGATTTAAGTAGCTTAGCATCTCTTATGCAGGCAATGGGACAATGGTCACTGAGATCATTAGCAAAGATTCCATTGGCAGTATACTTCAATCATGGGTTTTTAGACAAGGACTGTTGCTACTGAGAAAAGTTGTTCATTTTAGCCATGAGAACAGTGATGACAAAGTTCAGCTTTGTGATGGATGCAGTGAGGATGTCTCTGATAGGATGAATTCAACTGGAAAGACAGATTTCAAATCATCTACATTAAAATCCTGATATTCATTGCTTTTTTAAAAGATAAAAAGCACTTGCTAGCACATCCACAGACATTGGATTAAAGTGGGACCTACCTCCATTCAATCACATATAGAGACTTGCTTCTTTATTTAACTACAGTGTACATTTTTCATATATTTCTTATGAATACTAACATTGTAATGGTCCTCATCTGATAATTGAATGTACATAGAACATTATTTATGTTAAGAAAGAGTCTGCAATCTTGACCTGTCAGAGAGGGCAGGAGAAAAATAACATACAGCTAACAAGCAGTAAGAAATGTGATTATTATTTATTGTCTGTTTAATTATTGAGAACAGCTTCAACATATACACAGCAGTAGTAATCCCTGTTGCTGGTTAGGAATGCCTATTAGTATGGCTGTGTCCCAAATGGCATCCTATTCCTTATTCTGAACTACTTTTGATCAGAGCCCTATGGACCCTGGTTAAAAGTATAATAAAGGGTACCATTTGGGACGCCACCCATGTGTCTTTGAAGTGGAGTCCCGTCTATGTTAATTATTAAGTTAAGTTTGCTGCTGTTTCACTGTCTGCCTCTTAACCTCAAGATGTGCAGAGGACATATCAAAATGTCTCAGTGCAAGAAAAGCATGTCTCCATCTCCGCTACTCTGTGGCTCTGTGTGAAGATCAAGGTAACTTCCCAAATTACACCCTATTCCCTTTAAAATCCACTACTTTTGACCAGGGTCTATAGCTCTCTGGTCACAAGTAATGCACTATTTAGGTGCCATTTGGGACATATTTCAAGTCCCAGTCGCTTCATAAGCCCAGTGTGAGTTTAACAAGAACCATTTACAGCCTGTTAATTATGTCACTGTCACAGTAAAGAATTCATCACACATGGAGATCAAACCCTGTCTTTGACTAGGTCCTCCGGGAGCAAATATACAAGTTCTGCTGCATCACTGATGTATATTCTCGTGTCACATGTTCAAACAACTTAGATATAGGTGAAAGCAAGTGATCTAAGTATAGGCCTACCTTTCACTTATCTACAATATAAAAACAACATATGTTTTTTTTTATGCAAGCTTTCCTTCAGCTCTGTTAATTTCTGTGAAATAAACAAATGGGACATCATTCTCTCTAGCGTGTAACAAAATTGTAATGTTTGTTGCATGACAAGAATGCACCTCAGCTGTGTTTAAGCACATCTGCTGGAATAAGGGCCATGCTAATATTTTCTTTCTAAAAAGCTTCAACCAATTGCAATTAAAGGTAATTGAGCATCATCCGGCACATGTCATCAAAGGTTTGGACCATGCTCATGTGTTTGGTCATTCAAGTGACCTCATTGTACTATGAAATGAAGGCATTACTTTAAGGACATCATCAGTTGATGATGTCCTAAAATGGATACCATAGATATCTAGACTGCTCAGTCTTTGCATGTTCAAATGGAATGCGTGAATGTGTGAAGTCTACAGACATGTCACAAATACACAGCTTCAAGTTCCTTGGCATCTACATCACTAAGGACTTGGTCCACACACCCGCACAGTCGCAAAGAGGGCACGGCAGTGCCTTCTCGCTCAGGAGGTGGAAAAGACTTGACATTTAAATTTTTTGTCATTTAACAGACGTTCTTATCCAGATCGACTTACATGAGAAATTAGGGTTAAGTGCCTTGCTCAAGGGCACAGCGACATATTTATCATCTAGTTGGCTCAGGCATTCAAACCAGCGACCTTTCGGTTACTGACCCAACACTCTTAATCGCTAGGCTACCTGCCGCCTGTCGATCCTCAAAACGTTCTAGAGCTGCACCATCGAGAGCATCTTGTCTGGCTGCATCACTATGGCAAATGAACTGCCTTTGACCGCAAAGCACTACAGAGGGTGATGCGGACAGCCCAGTACATCGCTGGGGCCGAGCTCCCTGCCATCCAGGACCGCTATGTCAGGCAGTGTCAGAGGAAGGCCAGAAAAATTGCCAAAGGCAATAGATAGATCCTTGTAATTATACTTCAGTATTCCATAGTAACATCTGACAAAAATATCTAAAGACAAGGAAGCAGCAAACATTATGGAAATTAATTTTTGTGTCATTCTCAAAGCTTTTGGCCACGACTGTACACTCATAATTTGCTGCTGCTATCCTGCTGCCTAGTCACTTTACCATGCCTTCATGAACATGTCTACCTCAAATACCTTATTATTAGCTATCCTGCTGCCTAGTCACTTTACCATACCTTCATGTACATATCTACCTCAAATACCTTGTATACCGGCACATTGATTTGGTACTGGTACTCTCTGTATATATAGCTCCATTATTGTGTATTTCATTTTATTCCTCATGTGTTATTATTTTAATCGTTGGAAAAGGCTTGTTTCACGGTAAAGTCTACACCAGTTGTATTCGACACGTGACAAATAACATTTGATTTGGTTTGTGATTTGACATCTATCAGGTATGAAGGTAAAACCCAGATGTAGACAACGTCGAATTAACAATGGTTTAATAATCCAACAGGGGCAGGCAAAAGACAGGTCAAGGCAGGCAGGGGTCAGTAAACCAGAGGTGGGGCAACGGTACCGGATGGCAGGCAGGCTCAGGGTAGGCAGAGGTCAATAATCCATAGGTGGGGCAAAGATGCAGGTCGGCAGGCAGGGTCAGGGGCAGGCAGAGTGGTCAGGCAAGCGGGCTCAGAGTCAGGACAGGCAAGGGTCAAAACCAGGAGGGAGAGACTGGGAAAAGCAGGAGCTGAGACACAAAAACGCTGGTTGACTTGACAAACAAGAAGAACTGGCAACAGACAAATAGAGAACACAGGTATAAATACACAGGGGATAATGGGAAAGATGGGTGACACCTGGAGGGGGGTGGAGACAATCACAAAGACAGGTGAAACAGATCAGGGTGTGACAACATCAAATACATAGTTTAGGACTTGATTTAACACACAACAAGAAAGCAGACTTACCTCCACAAACAGCCAAATAAATTGTTGCTGACGAAATCAAGTATATACAGTGCCTTCAGAAGTATTCATACCCCTTGACTTATTCCACATTTTGTTATGTTACAGCCTGAATTCAAAATGGATTAAATATTGTTAAAAAAAAATCACCCATCTACACACAATACCCCGTAATGACAAAGTGAAAACATGTTTGCTAATTTATTGAAAATGAAATACAGAAATATATAATTGACATAAGTATTCACACTCCTTTGGCAGCGATTACGGCTGTGAGTCTTTCTGGGTATGTCTCTAAGAGCTTTCACACCTGGATTGTGCAACATTTTCACATTATTATTTTCTAAATTCTTCAAACTCTGTCAAATTGGTTGTTGATCATTGCTTGACAACCATTTTCAAGTAGATTTAAGTCAAAACTGTTACTCGGCAATTCAGGAACAGTCTTCCTGGTAAGCAACTCCAGTGTAGATTTGGCCTTGTGTTTTAGGTTATTGTCCTGCTGAAAGGTGAATTAATCTCCCTGTGTCTGGTGGAAAACAGACTGAACCATGTTCTCCACTAGGATTCTGCCTGTCTTTAGCTCCCTTCCGTTTCTTTTTCTATCCTGAAAAACTCCCTAGTCCTTAACGATTACAAGCATACCCATAACATGATGCAGCCACCACTATGCTTGAACATATTGAGAGTGGTACTCAGTAAGTGCCTTGTTGCAAACAGGATGTATGTTTTGGAAGATTTGTATTCGGTACAGGCTTCCTTCTTTTCACTCTGTCAATTAAGTTAGTATTGTGGAGTAACTACAATGTTGTTGATCCATCCTACATTTTCTCAGATCACTGCCATTAACCCATCAGAGTCTAAGCCCTGTCTAAACTACTACTAAGCCATATGGGATTGTTTTAAGAAGGTCAACCCAAGGATTATTTAGCTATTTAATAAATATATAGACAGTTGAAGTCGAAAGTTTACATACACTTAGGTTGGAGTTATTAAAACTCGTTTTTAAACCACTCCACAGATTTCTTGTTAACAAACTATAGTTTTGGCAAGTCGGTTAGGACATCTACTTTGTGCATGACACAAGTAATTTCTCCTACAATTGTTTACAGACAGATTATTTAACTTATAATTCACTGTATCACAATTCCAGTGGGTCAGAAGTTTCCATGCCCTAAGTTGACTGTGCCTTTAAACAGCTTGGAAAATTCCAGAAAATTAGGTCATGGCTTTAGAAGCTTCTGATAGGCTAATTGACATAATTTGAGTCAATTGGAGGTGTACCTGTGGATGTATTTAAGGACTACCTTCAAACTCCGTGCCTATTTGCTTGACATCATGGGAAAATCTAAAGAAATCAACCAAGACCTCAGAAAAAATGGTAGACCTCCACAAGTCTGGTTTATCCTTGGGAGCAATTTCCAAACGCCTGAAGGGACCACGTTCATCTGTACAAACAATAGTATGCAAGTTTAAACACCATGGGACCACACAGGAAGGAGATGCGTTCTGTCTCCTAGAGATGAACGTACTTTGGTGCAAAAAGTGCAAATCAATCCCAGAAAAACAGCAAAGGACCTTGTGAAGATGCTGGAGGAAACAGGTACAGAATTATCCATATCCACAGTAAAACGAGTCCTATATCAACATAACCTGAAAGACCGCTCAGCAAGGAAGAAGCCACTGCTCCAAAACCGCCATAAAAAGCTGCACATGGGGACAAAGATTGTACATTTTTGAGAATTGTCCTCTGGTCTGATGAAACAAAATAGAACTGTTTGGCCATAATGACCATCGTTATGTTTGGAGGAAAAAGGGGGAGGCTTGCAAGCCGAAGAACACCATCCCAACCGTGAAGCACGGGGGTGGCAGCATCATGTTGTGGGGGTACTTTTCTGCTGGAGGGACTGGTGCACTTCACAAAATAGATGGCATCATGAGGATGGAAAATTATGTGGATATATTGAAGCAACATCTCAAGACATCAGTCAGGAAGTTAAAGCTTGGTCGCAAATGGGTCTTCCAAATTGACAATGACCACAAGCATACTTCCAAAGTTGTGGCAAAATGGCTTAAGGACAACAAAGCCAAGGTATTGGAGTGGCCATCACAAAGCCCTGTCCTCAATCCTATAGAAAATTTGTGGGCAGAACTGAAAAGGCGTGTGCGAGCAAGGAGGCCTACAAACCTGACTCAGTTACACCAGCTCTGTCAGGAGGAAGGGCCAAAATTCACCCAACTTATTGTGGGAAGCTTGTGAAAGGCTACCCAAAAAGTTTGATCCAATTTAAAGGCAATGCTACCAAATAGTAATTGAGTGTATGTAAACTTCGGACCCACTGGGGATGTGATGAAAGAAATAAAAGCTGAAATAAATCATTCTCTCTGCTATTATTCTGACACATTCTTAAAATAAAGTGGTGATCATAACTGACCTAAGACGGGTAATTTTTACTAGGATTAAATGTCAGGAATTGTGAAAAACTGTATTTAAATGTATTTGGCTAAGGTGTATGTAAACTTCCGACTTCAACTGTATAAAACACTGTTCCCCCCAAAATGTACACAAAAAATATGAAAAGGAAGTTTGTTCTGAAGTGTCTCATATATCTAAGAGATATAAGATCAGATTTTTTTACATGTATTTAAACACATAGGTTTGGCATTAAACTTTGTAACTGCTTTAAAGCTACCATTGGCCTCATGGTGAAATCCCTGAGCGGTTTCCTTCCTCTCTGGCAGCTGAGTTAGGAATGGCGCCTGTATCTTTGTAGAGACTAGGTGTATTGATACACCGTCCAAATTGTAATTATTAACTTCACCATGCTCAAAGGGATATTCAATGTCTGCTTTTTTTATTTTTACCCATCTACCAATAGGTGCCCTTCTTTGCAAGGCATTGGAAAACTTCCCTGGTCTTCGTGGTTGAATCTGTGTTTGAAATTCATTGCTCGACTGAGGGACCTTACAGACAATTGTATGTGTGGGGTACAGATGAGGTAGTCATTCAAAAATCATGTTAAAATATTATTGCACACAGAGTGAGTCCATACAATTTATTACGTGACTTTGTTAAGCAAATTTTTACTCCTGAACTTATTTTGGCTTATTCACTCAAGACATTTCAGCTTTTAATGTTTTATTAATTTGTAAAAAAGTGTAAAAACATAATTCCACTTTGACATTATGGGGTATTGTGTGTAGGCCAGTGACAAAAAAAATCTAAATTGAATAATTTAAAATTCAGGCTTTAACACAACAAAATGTGGAAAAAGTCAAGGGGTGTGATACTTTCTGAATGCACTGAACAAACACTGATACACCTCATATGTATATACTGTATTCTATTCTATACCGTCTACTGCATCTTGCCTATGCCGCGAGGCCATCGCTCATCCATATATTTATATGTACATATTCTTATTCATCCCTTTACATTTGTGTGTATAAGGTAGTTGTTGTGAATTTGTTAGATTACTTGTTAGATATTATTGCATTGTCGGAACTAGAAGCACAAGCATTTCGCTACACTCGCATTAACATCTGCTAACCATGTGTATGTGACCCACATTTTGAATGATGGCACCAATGAACGAGTGATGGTGAAGTCAATCATGATTACTGGTCATCGATACTGGCATTGCCGCGAGAAGTAGGGGTGCTGAGGGTGCTGCAACACCCCCTGAAAAATCAGAATGAAAAAAAAAAAAAAAAAGGATTCCCTTTTGGATACTGGTCTTCAAAGGAAATACAATGATTGATATAGATTTGAATGTCCTCATTTCCAATAATACAGGTGTTTCTTACTTTACTGCAGTACTCTATCACAACTAGGGGATAATTGAATCTCTTCTCTTTATAGGGATCAGTGCAAAACAGTTAAAGAGGAAAGCCCCCCTACATGTCATGTCTAACCTAGACCCCATATTGAGATGTGCCTTTTGTTAAGTAAATCATGTGTTAAATGAGGTGAAAAGGAGACTGGAGGAGGACTTTAAAGTGGCAAACTTCAGTTGCCATTTTCAGACATCCATTTTATGTACAGTATACCCACTGATTCTTAAATCACTTAACTTATAGATGTCTCATGAGTTTAGATCAACTGTTATACCTCATCAGAACCCAAAATATAAACTTATTTTAACTCCTAACTTGTGTAAACAATGTAAAAGTAAACAAACACAGTATTGTTTCAAATCAGGGTTAAAACTATAATTTTCATATAATGGATGGTCAGTCCTTGTATCCATAGCTCTGTCCATGGATTTAAGAGCGGTGACATTTCTCTAGCCACATCCCTCAGCTGTTTACCAAATCAGTAGCGGGGTGGGCATTTTGTTATTGTGCTAACTGCAGATTGCCACTTTAATATATTCATATTATATACGCTGAGTATACAAAACATTAAGAACTCCTGCTTTTTCCATGACAGACTGACCAGGTGAATCCAGGTGAAAGCTATGATCCCTATTTATCCCTATTGATGTCACTTGTTAAATCCACTTCAATCAGTGTAGGTGAAGGGGAGGAGACAGGTTTAAGAAGGATTTCTAAGCCTTGAGACAATTGAGGCATGTTTTGTGTAAGTGTGCCATTCAGAGGGTGAATGGTCAAGACAAAATATTTAAGTGCCTTTGAACAGGGTATGGTAGTAGGTTTTTCACACTCAACAGTTTCCTGTGTGTATCAAGAATGGTCCACCACCCAAAGGACACCAAGCCAAATTGACACAAATGTGGGAAGCATTGGAGTCAACATGGGCCAGAATTGAGGCTGTTCTGAGAGCAACTCAATGTTAGGAAGGCGTTCTTATTGTTTGGTATACTCAGTGTACATTAGCATGTTTATTAAAAGAGGACAAACAGACATAAGGTCAGTTTTCCAAATAGAACCCTATTCCCCACAGTACATCAGAGCATTATGGGCCCTGGTCAAAAGTAGTCCACTACATATGGTGCCATTTGGGACGAATCTCTTAATTTCTTCCCCTATGACAGAAAGAATTCTAAATAAGAACTCATCAGGGTTACCACATCAGAGTAAATGACAGTGGAGGCTGCTGAGGGGAGTGCGGCTCAAATGGAACGGAGGAAATGGAATGGCATCAAACACATGGAAACCATGTGTTTGCTGTATTTGATACCATTCAACTGATTCCGCTCCAGTCATTCCCAGTCATTCCCAAGCCCATCCTCCCCAATTAATGTGCATCCAACCTCCTGTGGTAAATAAACAAATTGTCTTTTCAATGTTTAACGAAGGCCATGTACAGTGCATTCGGAAAGTATACAGGCCCCTTGACTTTTTTCACATTTTGTTAGCTTACAGCCTTATTCTAAAATCAATTGCATTTGAGTTTCGTCATCAGTTTCCCACACAATACCCCATAATGACAAAGCAAAAACAGTTTTGTTTTGTTTGCAAATTTATTCAAATAAAAAAACTGAAATACTTTATTTACATAAGTATTCAGACCCTTTGCTATCAGACTCGAAATTGAGCTCAGGTGCATCCTGTTTCCATTGATCATCCTTGAGATGTTTCTACAACTGTACTGGAGTTCACCTGTGGTAAATTCAATTGATTGGACATGATTTGGAAAGGCACACACCTGTCTATATAAGGTCCCACAGTTGACAGTGCATGTCAGAGCAAAAACCAAGCCATGAGGTCAAAGAAATTGTCCGTAGAGCTCCGAGACAGGATTGTGTCGAGGCACAGATCTGGGGAAGGTTACCAAAACAATTCTGCAGCATTGAAGGTCCCCAAGAACGCAGTGGCCTCCATCATTCTTAAATGGAAGATGTTTCGCACCACCAAGACTCTTCCTAGAGTTGGCCGCAGACTGGGTCAATGGTTCTCCTTCCAACAGGACAACGACCCTAAGCACACAGCCAAGACAACGCAGGGGTGGCTTCGGGACAAGTCTCTGAATGTCCTTGAGTGGCCCAGCCAGAGTCCGGACTTAAACCTGATTGAACATCTCTGGAGAGACCTGAAAATAGCTGTGCAGTGATGCTTCCTGTCCAACTTGACAGAGTTTGAGAGGATCTGCAGAGAAGAATGGGAGAAACCCCAAATACCGGGGTGCCAAGCTTTTTGCATCATATCCAAGAAGACTCTACGCTGTAATTGCTGCCAAAGGTGCTACAACAAAGTACTGAGTATGGGTCTGAATACTTATGTAAATGTCATATTTCAGTTTTTTATTTGTAATAAATCAAAATGTTTCAAAACCTGTTTTTGCTTCGTCATTATGGGGTATTGTCACGATCTCCGTACGGGACAGACCAAGGCGCAGCGAGGCATCCAGTATACATGTTTTATTAAACGAAAACGTAACTGGGCAAAACAACAAACAAACGAAGATCGTAACATAAACATAGACTGACAATACTCACAAAGCTATGTATCAACAATAACCCACAAAACCTAAATGAAAACCCCAAACATATATATGGTTCCCAATTAGAGACAACGACACACAGCTGCCTCTAATTGGGAACCATTACCCCAACATAGAAATAGAACACCTAGAACTCAAAAACCCTACACCAAAAACGAAACCTAAACACGCCAGCCTAAAACTCTGGCCTGGACGTGACAGGTATTGTGTGTAGATTGATGAGGGGGAAAAAAAACGATTTAACCCATTTAGAATAAGGCTGTAACGTAACAAAATGTGTAAAAAGTCAAGGGGTCTGAATACTTTCCAAAAGCACTATATATGTCATAGACTGGGTTGGTTTGGTACAAGAAGCCACCGTTGGGGACTCAGTCCTGTGTGGCTCATTTGGTAAAGCATGGTGCTTGCAATGTCAAGCTTGTGGGTTCGATTCCTATGGGAGACCAATACAAAAAAAGTACAGAAATGTATACAGTATGCTTACTACTGTAAGTTGCTCTGGATAACAGTGTCTGTAAAATATTCAAAACAACACCCATGTGAGAAAAAAAGGTATTTCTTTCGGGACAGGCATTCTGAATGTTTTGTTGTCCAGTAATAGTATTATGTCTTTGTTTACTCATTCCTGCCCCTGTGTGTGAGCCATTTCCCCTCCATGGTGCCCTGAGACTGTGCCCTTAGCGCCCTCAGTGGGCTGGGGCACAGATGGCCCAACTAGCAGGGTCTGCTCTCCATTTCACTAATCGCCTCATCTAGGAAAATTAGGAAAACAGTTTGAGACACTTTTGTTGACTCATTTCATGTACATTGAACCTTTGGGCCTATGGAAGCAGATTCATGCACCTAAAATGCTAATAAAAACAAGGAAATCATGTTTGGCATGAGTATTCTTCTGTATGACCCAAGGTATTTCATACATTATAATCTGCATAACCTGTCATAACCACATTACAATTAATGACACTGAATGTAGATTAATAATTTGGAAAGAATAATTTTCCACCAAATAATAATTTTCACTGCATGAAATTGTAGAAGAGCTCAACAAAATAACACATTCGCTCCCACACACCACATGTCCCCACTCCCAAGTTGTAGGCTAAGCAACGCCCCATAAATGACTGGTTCTCACACCTGGTGCTGGGAACCCAAAGGGGTGCACATTTTAGTTTTTGACATAGCTCTACACAGCTGATTCAAATTATCAACACATCATAAGGCTTTGATGATTTGAATCAGGTGTGTAGTGCTAGGGCAAAAACAAAAATGTGCACCTCTTTGGGTCCCAAGGACCAGGATTGAGAACCAGTGCTATAAAGGACTGTATGTTTACAACACGTTTAAATGCTAGTTCAAGGCCTTTTGTTTTCCTGACCTCACAATGTTAATGTTTTGGCATAAAATTGCCATTCATACATAATTTGTTTGGTCAAAGGTATGACATAATGCAGCCCTGAGCAGGGATACAGTGCCACGTTCGATTATCATCTTCTTGTGCAACGTCTAATGGCTGTGAAAGACCTGCTATGTGTTTTACTAGTGAAAGGTCATTGATTCCTTTGATTGTTCCTCATCCACTGAGCAATTCCTCATCCACTGCAAGGCTCATGTAATGTCCATTACGCAATGGTCTCCTGTGCATCATTACACTCCGAACACCTTAACAAGTTCACATTGACTCTGTGGCAGCTTCCTGATGCTAATACAGTAACATCATGCATGGCCTGCTCTGAGTGAACAGGGATTTTTTATTATGGGAATCGATTTCCTAGTGGACCCCTTTCAGCCAACATCCAAGTGTTGGAGCTCTCCAACCCCTCTGCTCCTTGCAGTTCAATGATCTCTGGGCAACTCTGTTTTCAACATATTTTATTTGTAAGTGTCTGAAACAGCCCGTGTGTATTTCTCCCTTTTCCAGTATGAGCAGAACAAGAGCAGAAACACTCCTACTCATCTGGAGATTTCAGAGATCCATTCAAGCCAAGACAGAGACAAGACATGGGAAGCCTGCTGCAAGCCCAAGTTCTGTGTTAATAACATCATTAGTTGCCATGGTGACATGATGACATTGGTTAATTTGAGGCGAATTTTGACATTAACCACTGAGTGAAGAAGTTCCACTTCCAGCTACTTCCTGATGTGACTAAGAAATAATAACTTTTCCTCCTAAATGAGACCCAGGCTGTTTCTTCCTGATTGATCTGGGTCATAGAGCCATGACGTCAGCCTTTGTGTGAGAACCGCAGTGCTGTTGCCATAAGACACACTACTCATTAGCACTGTATTAGTGTTATAGCTTTAATTAATCATATTTAGTAATACAGGCCTGTTAGCACAGGGCAGATGGAGGCCAGGTGACACATATTGGACTGAAATATATAGTTATGCTTAGTGGAAGGTCTGGTAACGCTGGAAAGTGGAAACAATCCCCATATTATGAAGGACTGGTGTGGATGGAATAATTATAGAACATAGAATAATCAGTGTCACTCTGAAAAGAGGGTTCAGGTAATGCCATATTTTTGATAGACATTTGCTTACCCTTAAAGAGACATTTTATGAAATCGGAAACACTTATCTTCCTCTATATTTTTAACTACTTAACATAGAAACACGCTATTTTCACATATGTTGATGAGTGGTGTTGGAGATGATGAATATGAAATAGACATGTATTGAAATGTTCCTTTATTAAGGGTAACCAACAGTGAATGGAGTATAGACTAATCCTATTGGGATTTGGAATTGCTTGGAATTGGAAATGCTAAGGCAAGATTCAGAACAGCCATGCGTGTGGCTAGCCAGTGTTGAGTTCTGGTTTTCTTTTTCATACTTGGTTGAATTTATATTCTGAGAGGTGCAAAAGCAATGGAACAAAATATGACAATCCAATTCAAAACAGAATCAATTAATCAAATGTATTGATAAAGCCCTTTTTACATCAGCTGATGTCACAAAGTGCTGTACAGAAACCCAGCCTAAAACCCCAAACAGCAAGCAATGCAGGTGTAGAAGCACGGTGGCTAGGAAAAACTCCCTAGAAAGGCTGGACCTAGGAAGAAACCTAGATAGGAACCAGAGGGAGGGGAGAGGGGAACTAGCCAGGCAGAGACAGCAAGGGCGGTTCGTTGCTCCAGTACCTTTCCGTTGACCTTCACACTCCTGGGCCAGACTACACTCAGTCATAGGACCTACTGAAGAGATGAGTCTTCAATAAAAGCTTAAAGGTCGAGACCGAGTCTACGTCTCTCACATGGATCGGCAGACCATTCCATAAAAATTGAGCTCTATAGGAGAAAGCCCTGCCTCCAGCTGTTTGCTTAGAAATTCTAGGGACAGTAAGGAGGCCTGCGTCTTGTGACCGTAGCGTATGTGTAGGTATGTACGGCAGGACCAAATCGGAAAGATAGGTAGGAGCAAGCACATGTAATGCTTTGTAGGTTAGCAGTAAAACCATGAAATCAGCCCTAGCCTTAACAGGAAGCCAATGTAGAGGCTAGCACTGGAGCAATATGATCACTTTTTTAGGTTCTGGTCATAATTCTAGCAGCCGTGTATAGCACTAACTTAAGTTTATTTAGTGCTTTATCTAGGTAGCTGGAAAGTAGAGCATTGCTGTAGTCTAACCTAGAAGTGACAGAAGCATGGATTCATTTTTCTGCATCATTTTTGGACAGAAAGTTTCAGATTTTTGCAATGTTACATAGATGGAAAAAAGCTGTCCTTGAAACAGTCTTGATATGTTCATCAAAAGAGAGATCAGGGTCCAGAGTAACGCCGGGGCCCTTCACAGTTTTATTTGAGACGACTGTACAACCATCAAGATTAATTGTAAGATTCAACAGAAGATCTCTTTGTTTCTTGGGACCTAGAACTAGCATTTCTGTTTTGTCTGAGTTTAAAAGTAGAACATTTGCCACCATCCACTTCCTTATGTCTGAAACACAGGCTTCCAGGGAGGGCAATTTTAGAGCTTCACTATGTTTCATCGAAATATACAGCTGTGTGTTGTCCGCATAGCAGTGAAAGTTAACATTATGTTTCCGAATGACATCACCAAGAGGTAAAATAAATAGTGAAAACAATAGTGGTCCTAAAACAGAACCTTGAGGAACATTGACATTTACAATTGATTTGTCAGGACAAACCATCTACAGAGACAAACTGATATCTTTCTGACAGATAAGATCTAAACCAGGCCAGAACTTGTCCATGTAGACCAATTTGGGTTTCCAATCTCTCCAAAAGAATGTGTTGTTGATGGTATCAAAAGCAGCTCTAAGGTCTAGGAGCATGAGGACAGATGCAGAGCTTCAGTCTGACGCCATTAAAAGGTCATTTACCACCTTCACAAGTGCAGTCTCAGTGCTATGATGGGGTCTAAAACCAGACTGAAGTGTTGTTTTTGTTATACATTGTTTGTCTTCAGGAAGGCAGTGAGTTGCTGCGCAACAGCTTTTTCAAAACATTTTGAGAGGAATGGGAGATTCGATATAGGCCGACAGTTTTTCATATTTTCTTTGTCAAGGTTTGGCTTTTTCAAGAGAGGCTTTATTACTACCACTTTTAGTGAGTTTGGGACACATCCGATGGATAGAGAGCTGTTTTTATGTTCAACATAGGAGAGCCAAGCACAGGAAGCAGCTCTTTCAGTAGTTTAGTTGGATTAGGTTCCAGTATGCAGCTTGAAGGTTTAGAGGCCATGATTATTTTCAATAATATGTCAAGAGATATAGTTTTAAAAAACTTGAGTGTCTCCCTTGATCCTAGGTCCTGGCAGTGTTGTGCAGACTCAGGACAACTGAGCTTTGGAGGAATACGCAGATTTAAAGAGGAGTCCGTATTTTGCTTTCTAATGATCATGATCTTTTTGTCAAAGAAGTCCATGAATATATCACTGCTGAAGTGAAAGCCATCCTCTCTTGGGGAATGCAGCTTTTTAGTTAACTTTGCGACAGTATCAGTTTCTTACGATAAATGTTTTTTGTTTTTAGGGGTGCGGCTGCATCTAAGGTATTATGGAAGGTTAAATTGAGTTCCTCAGTTAGGTGGTTAACTGATTTTTGTACTCTGACGTCCTTGGGTAGGTGGAGGGAGTCTGGAAGGCCATCTAGGAATCTTTGGGTTGTCCGAGAATTTATAGCACAGCTTTTGATGATCCTTGGTTGGAGTCTGAGCAGATTATTTGTTGCAATTGCAAACATAATAAAATGGTGGTCCGGTTGTCCAGGATTGTGAGGAAAAACATTAAGATCCACATCATTTATTCCATGGGACAAAACTAGGTCCAGAGTATGACTGTGGCAGTGAGTAGGTCCGGAGACATGTTGGACAAAACCCAATGAGTCGATGATGGCTCAGAAAGCCTTTTTGAGTGGGTCTGTGGACATTTCCATGTGAATATTAAAGTCACCAAACATTTGAATATTATCTGCCATGACTACAAGGAACTCAGTGAGGAATGCTATACAGTGAGGGAAAAAAGTATTTGATCCCCTGCTGATTTTGTACGTTTGCCCACTGACAAAGAAATGATCAGTCTATAATTTTAATGGTAGGTTTATTTGAACAGTGAGAGACCGAATAACTACAAAAAAATCCAGAAAAACGCATGTGAAAAATGTTATAAATGGAATTGCATTTTAATGAGGGAAATAAGTATTTGACCCCTCTGCAAAACATGACTTAGTACTTGGTGGCAAAACCCTTGTTGGCAATCACAGAGGTAAGACGTTTCTTGCAGTTGGCCACCAGGTTGGCACACATCTCAGGAGGGATTTTGTCCCACTCCTCTTTGCAGATCTTCTCCAAATCATTAAGGTTTCAAGGCTGACGTTTGGAAACTCGAACCTTCAGCTCCCTCCACAGATGTTCTATGGGATTAAGGTCTGGAGACTGGCTAGGCCACTCCAGGACCTTAATGTGCTTCTTATTGAGCCACTCCTTTGTTGCCTTGGCCGTGTGTTTTGGGTCATTGTCATACTGGAATACCCATCCACGTCCCATTTTCAATGCCCTGGCTGAGGGAAGGAGGTTCTCACCCAAGATTTGACGGTACATAGCCCCGTCCATCGTCCCTTTGATGCGGTGAAGTTGTCCTGTCCCCTTAGCAGAAAAACACCCCCAAAGCATAATGTTTCCACCTCCATGTTTGACGGTGGGCATGGTGTTCTTGGGGTCATAGGCAGCATTCCTCCTCCTCCAAACACGGCGAGTTGAGTTGATGCCAAAGAGCTCCATTTTGGTCTCATCTGACCACAACACTTTCACCCAGATGTCCTCTGAATCATTCAGATGTCAAACTTCAGACGGGCATGTATATGTGCTTTCTTNTGACAGTTCTTTTGTGTTTCTTCCATTTGCGAATAATCGCACCAACTGTTGTCACCTTCTCACCAAGCTGCTTGGCGATGGTCTTGTAGCCCATTCCAGCCTTGTGTAGGTCTACAATCTTGTCCTTGACATCCTTGGAGAGCTCTTTGGTCTTGGCCATAGTGGAGAGTT
Organism: Hucho hucho; assembly: GCA_003317085.1. Classification (NCBI taxonomy): domain Eukaryota; kingdom Metazoa; phylum Chordata; class Actinopteri; order Salmoniformes; family Salmonidae; genus Hucho; species Hucho hucho. The sequence continues at coordinate 705,271 of QNTS01000463.1, forward strand.
TGGAATCTGATTGATTGATTGCTTCTGTGGACAGGTGTCTTTTATACAGGTAACAAACTGAGATTAGGAGCACTCCCTTTAAGAGTGTGCTCCTAATCTCAGCTCGTTACCTGTATAAAAGACACCTGGGAGCCAGAAATCTTTCTGATTGAGAGGGGGTAAAATACGTATTTCCCTCATTAAAATGCAATTCCATTTATAACATTTTTCACGTGCGTTTTTCTGAATTTTTTTGTTGTTATTCTGTCTCTCACAGTTCAAATAAACCTACCATTCAAATTATAGACTGATCATTTCTTTGTCAGTGGGCAAACGTACAAAATCAGCAGGGGATCAAATACTTTTTTCCCTCACTGTATATGGCCCAGGAGGCCTGTAAATAGTATCTATAAAAAGTGATTGAGTATGCTGCATAGATTTCATGACTAGAAGCTCAAAAGATGAAAACGCAGTCTTTTTTTCCTGTAAATTGAAATTTGCTATCGTGAATGTTAGCACCGCCTTTGCGGGATGCGCGGGGGTTATGGTCACTAGTGTAACCAGGAGGTGAGGCCTCATTTAACACAGTAAATTCATCAGGCTTAAACCATGTTTCAGTCAGGCCAATCACATCAAGATTATGGTCAGTGATTAGTTCATTGACTATAACTGCCTTGGAAGTGAGGGATCTAACATTAAGTAGCCCTATTTTGAGATATGAGATATCACAATCTCTTTCAATAATGACAGGAATAGAGGAGGTCTTTATTCCAGTGAGATTGCTAAAGTGAACAGCGATATGTTTAGTTTTGCCCAACCTAGATCGAGGCACAGACACGGGCTCAATGTGGATAGCTGAGCTGACTACAATGACTGTGCTATTGGCAGACTCCCCTAAGCTGGTCGGCTGGCTAACAGCTTGCTGCCTGGCCTGCACCCTATCTCATTGTGGAGCTAGGGGAGTTAGAGCCCTGTCTATGTTCGTAAGATAAGATGAAAGCACCCCTCCAGCTAGGATGGAGTCTGTCACTCCTCAGCAGGCCAGGCTTGGTCCTGTTTGTGGGTGAGTCCCAGGAAGAGGGCCAATTATCTACAAATTATTTTGGTGGGAGCAGAAAACAGTTTTCAACAGCGATTGAGTTGTGAGTCTCTGCTGTAGAGCTCATCACTCCCCCTAACTGGGAGGGGGCCAGAGACAATTACGTGATGCCTACACATCTTTCTAGCTGATATACACGCTGAAGCTATGTTGCGCTTGGTGACCTCTGACTGTTTCATCCTAACATCGTTGGTGCCGACTTAGATAACAATATCCCTATACTCTCTACTCTTGCCAGTTTTAGCCTTAGCCAGCACCATCTTCAAAGTAAAAATACTTTAAAGTACGACTTAAGTCGTTTTTTGGGGTATCTGTACTTTACTTTACTATTTATATTTTTGACAACTTTTACTTTTACTCCACTACATTCCTAAAGAAAATAATGTACTTTTTACTCTGTACATTTTCCCTGACACCCAAAAGTACTCTGCATTTTGAATGCTTAGCAGGACAGGAAAATTGTCTAATTTACACTCTTATCAAGAGAACATCCCTGGTCATCCCTACTGCCTCTGATCTGGCAGACTCACTAAACACAAATGCTTAATTTGTAAATTATGTCTGACTGTTGAAGTGTGCCCCTGGCAATCCGTAAATTAAAAAATCAAGAAAATCGTGCTGTCTGGGTTGCTTAATATAAGGAATTTGAAACGATTGCTGCTTTTACTTTTGATGCTGAAGTATTTTTTTGCGATTACATTTACTTTTGATATACTCAAGTAGTATTTTACTGGGTGACTTTCACTTTTACCTGAGAAATTTTATATTAAGGTATCTTTACTTTTACTCAAGTATGACAATTGGATACTTTTTCCACCACTGCCATCATTTGTCTCAGACTAACCTAGGAGGAGGACAATGAAATCTGATGACAAGACTCCCATGGATATAAAATACATTGCCAGAGGAAAGACTGATTACTAAGTAGTCAATTGCCCCCTTTAAAGGATAAGTTAGTCTATTTTATCAGATAATATTTGCATGACTTGGCATCCATTCCTGACAGACTTTTACAATGCCCCAGTCCTCCCTAGGTAATGTCATACCTTATTTAAATCATGTCTTTTTTATGTGAAAAGAAACTTCTGTGTTGTCTTTATATGGTAGTGTACCTTCAGATTCAAGGGATTCACTGGTAATATTGTTTTAGAAAAGAGTGAAAAAACACTTTAAAATGAATGTTCCTTCCAAAACCCATAACGCTCCTTGATGCACTAGACTAGATAAACAACAAGGAACATTATCTTTTGGGATTTATATAGCTCTTTTCCACCTAGGTGCTTGAAGTGCTTTACAAGAGGGAATATCACCTCATCCACCACCACCAATGTGTAGCACCCACTTGAGTGATACACAGCTAACATTTGTGCCAGGGGGAATAATGAGGTGTGCCAAAGTACAGAACACTGTACCGATGAACCGATTTTAGGTAATTCATGTCATGACACACAAAAAAGCAGGTATAAAAATATCTATGAAATGTACTGGAACCCCAAATAGAATTGTGGACATCTCGCAATGCCAAGGTTATGGGTTCGATTCTCACAGGGGACCAGTACGGGGGGGGGGGAAAGTATGGACATGTATGCAATCACTACTGTAAGTCGCTCTGGATAAGAGTGTCTGCTAAATTGTAAATGTCTATGCGAGGCCCATTGGAAACATTTTCGCACATCGTGCTAATGTAAACCATAAATGGATCCATGTGAGATGCACTGTACCATGTAGCCCTCTTGTAAATCTTGGCTGAACAGAAACAAAATAACTAAAGTAAAAGAATCCCCAAAACAGATATCCTGAAGAAAAATCCCCCACCATCACCCCCACTCCTTGGCTGACAACTTGTCAGTCTCAAATACATAAATACTGGATAAAAACGTAAACACAACATGTAAAGTGTTGGTCCCATTTTCCATGAGCTGAAATAAAAGATCCCAGAAACGTTCAATTTGCACAAAAAGCTTATTTCTCTCAAATATTGTTTTGTTTACATCCCTGTTAGTGAACATTTCTCCTTTGCCAAGACAATCCATCTACCTGACAGGTGTGGCATATCAAGAAGATGATTAAACAGCATGATCATTACACAGGTGCATCTTGTGCTGGGGACAATAAAAGGCCACTCTAAAATGTGCAGTTTTGTCACATAACACAATGCCACAGATGTCTTAGGTTTTGAGGGAGCGCGCAATTGGCATGCTGACTGCAGGAATGTCCAACAGAGCTGTTGCCAGAGAATTGAATGTTCATTTCTCCACAATAAGCTGCCTGCAATGTCATTTTAGAGAATTTGGAAGTACATCCAACCAGCCTCACAATCGCAGACCACGTGTAACCATGCCAGCCCAGGACTTCCACACCAAGCTTCTTAACCTGCGGGATCGTCTAAGGATGGGGAGGGAGGTGCTCATGATTATTTCTGTCAGTAATAAAGCCCTTTTGTGGGCAAAAACTAATTCTGATTGGCTGGGCCTGGCTCCCCAGTGGGTGGACCTGGCTCCCAAGTGGTTGGGCCTATGCCCTCCCAGGCCCATTCATGGCTGCGCCCCTTCCCAGTCATGTACAATCCATAGATTAGGTCCTAATTTATTTATTTCAATTGATTCCCATCAACTGTAAGTCAGTAAAATCGTTGAAATTGTTACATGTTGCATTTCTATTTTTGTTCAGTATAGATACTAAGATTCTCATGGAAACATTGCCAAGCACAAGAAGAGCAGTGATATTTTTGGGCCATTTATGGTTTGATTTCTATATCAGCAACCAGGAATAGACATGACTTGATATTTAATTAAATTCTAATAATCATCCCAACTTGTGTCTCCAGTCTGCTAATTGAGAGGCTGACATTAAAATGTCTCCCTAAAACTTGACTTTGGCCAAGTATTCAAGGATCGCAGACATAGTCACCTAACTTAATTTAGTAATCTCAATTGTATAATTCAAATTAAATTGTGAATTAATATGTAGAACAATAACAGCCTTAATAAAAGTGTGGTGTCTCAGCACTCAGCAGTTACTTTCACACTGGGTGTTAGTACCTAGTTTATAGAACACATTTGTGCTGAAATGCTGAGGCTAAGGTAGTCAAAAAAGCAGTTTTTCTCATTATGTACTGTATTTTCATGGTTTGTTTAAAGTGTGATGCCATTTAAGCTACCATAATAGCCTGCAGCAGTTCACTCACCAAACTGAGGAATTGTATCAAGCAACAATAACACAGGTCCTGTGTACTGGTGAGGTTAAACTTACAGATCCAGTGCCATTCAAAGAGGGTCAGTCCACCAGGCTTATTTTATGGAAACTAATGTAAATGTAAAATGTATGACTCCATTGTAATGAAATCAGTTTAACCTGATAGTCTGAGGGAAATACGTAGTGTGCTTACCTTCAGTTTATGTCATGTCAATTTTAAGTCTGTGGCACATAATCACTCAGGAATGCAAAGTGTCTGAAAGTGTTGCCTCGTAATATGTCAGGGCAATAAATGGTAATAGACAAAATACACAAGCTTTTAACAATTTGGGTTTTAGTTCCTTAGTTTAATTTATACATACACTTTAGCTGCTGTATTTCCCCTGGATGAGCAGTAAACCAAAAGTAAAGACATAAAGAAACTCATAAAGAAAGATAGCCAGCTACTGGTCCTGATTATTTTTCAGTCTGAAACTGAATCATGAAATTTCAGTACCTGAAGAGTCATGGTGATGTTAAGGTAGCAGTATACGTAATCAATCCGAGGCTCAAAATTGATACACCTTTCAAAGAACCTTATATTACCCAATTGACTTTAAATATCACCCATTAATGATTTTATATTATATTGGTGGAAAGACAGTGTCACGGATCCCTCTTGAACATTCAATACGCACTCCTGGCCCCTATTCCCACTGATTGTATTAGTATATATGTGCCCTTGGTTTACCCTTGTTCTGTTGATTATTGTTACAATGTCAGTTGGTGCGTGTGAGTACCTGTGCTGTGTGTTTTGGCTTTCGTGCCATTGTGGATTGCCCAGATGATTACGGGTCTCGTCCCGTGTGTTAATCATTGTGCGCTTGTGTTATTTATTCAAGGTACTCCTCGCTCTTTTGTTTGGGTTTCTACCCTGTGTTTTGTATAGTGTTTGTTTGGTCTTCGTCCCCGTGCCTTTACACGGTACGCCGTAATTTGGGTAAAAAAAAAAAAGACTATTACACATTCTTGCGTCTGTCTCCCGAATCATTCATAACAACGTGACAGACAAAGAGTGACGCGTTACAATACAGTAACACTTACCAGTAGCCTATTATTAGTTTCAACATCAGTGCTTCTCTGCATCCAATATTGATAGTACATTGTCAGGTTCCATTTCAAACAAAACTATTTGTACCTCTTATTTTATTACTGCTTATTAACAGAAATATGATCTTCACCAATTGTTCACAAAAAGTAATTCAAGGAATCAAAGCATATGATTCACTGATGAAAACCAAATGTGAAGGTTTGTACTCTTCACCCCTTGAAGAGGAACGTTCAGCCAGTGGTTTGTTTCCTGAAGAATGCTCTCCCCCTTGAACGTCTGATGGCTTTACTGTTTGTTGACAGATGCCCTTGGCTCTCCATCAATGGTTCAACTCTTGTCCAAGAATATGATGGAGTGGGTTGAGCATTGTGAGGGACAGTAATGGAAGCGCTCTCTCTCTCTCTCTCTCTATATATATATATATATACAGTGGGGAAAAAAAGTATTTAGCCAGCCACCAATTGTGCAAGTTCTCTCACTTAAAAAGATGAGAGAGGCCTGTAATTTTCATCATATGTACACTTCAACTATGACAGACAAAATGAGGAAAAAAAATCCAGAAAATCA
>QNTS01000463.1:711650-743989 GCA_003317085.1 Hucho hucho
TGACCAAATACTTATTTTCCACCATAATTTGCAAATAAATTCATTAAAAATCCTACAATGTGATTTTCTGGATTTTTTTTCCTCATTTTGTCTGTCATAGTTGAAGTGTACCTATGATGAAAATTACAGGCCTCTCTCATCTTTTTAAGTGAGAGAACTTGCACAATTGGTGGCTGACTAAATACTTTTTTTCCCCACTGTATATCTCACACACACACACACTACAGATGCCTCACAAGTCCTCAACTGGCAGCTTCATTAAATAGTACCCGCAAAACTCCAGTCTCAACGTCAACAATGAAGAGGCAACTCCGGGATGCTGGCCTTCTAAGCAGAGTTGCAAAGAAAAAGGGAGTAGTACACAGCGTTGTACGAGATCTTCAGTTTCTTGGCAATTTCTCGCATGGAATAGCCATAATTTCTCAGAACAAGAACAGACTGACAAATTTCAGAAGAAAGTTATTTGTTTCTGGCCATTTTGAGCCTGTAATCGAACCCACAAATGTTGATGCTCCAGATACTCAACTAGTCTAAAGAAGGACAGTTTTACTGCTTCTTTAATCAGAACAACAGTTTTCAGCTGTGCTAACATAATTGCAAAAGGGTTTTCTAATGATCAATTAGCCTTTCAAAATGATAAACTTGGATTAGCAAACACAGCGTGCCATTGGAACACTGGAGTGATGGTTGCTGATAACGGGCCTCTGTACACCTATGTAGATATTCCATAAAAAATCTGCCTTTTCCAGCTACAATAGTCATTTACAACATTAACAATGTCTACACTGTATTTCTGATCCATTTTATATTATTTTAATGGACAGAAAGTTTTTTTCTTTCAAAAACAAGGAGATTTCTAAGTGACCCCAAACTTTTGAATGGTAGTGTATATACAGTTGAAGTTGGAAGATTACATACACTTATGTTGGAGTCATTAAAACTAGGCCTACCTTCAAACTCAGTGCCTCTTTGCTTGACATCATGGGAAAATCAAAAGAAATCAGCCAAGACCTCAGAAAAAAATAAATCCAAACGCCTGAAGGTACCACGTTCATCTGTACAAACAATAGTACGCAAGTATAAACACCATGGGACAACGCAGCCGTCATACCGCTATGGAAGGAGACGCGTTCTGTCTCCTAGAGATGAACGTACTTTGGTGCGAAAAGTGCAAATCAATCCCAGAACAACAGCAAAGGACCTTGTGAAGATGCTGAAGGAAACAGGTACAAAAGTATCTATATCCACAAAAAACGAGTCCTATATCGACATAACCTGAAAGGCTTCTCAGCAAGGAAGAAGCCACTGCTCCAAAACCGCCATAAAAAAGCCAGGCTACGGTTTGCAACTGCACATTGGGACAAAGATCAGACTTTTTGGAGAAATGTCCTCTGGTCTGATGAAACAAAAATATAATTGTTTGGCCATAATGACCATCGTTATGTTTGGAGGAAAAAGGGGGAGGCTTGCAAGCCGAAGAACACATCCCAACCGTGAAGCACGGGGGTGGCAGCATCATGTTGTGGGGGTGCTTTGCTGCAGGAGGGAGTGGTGCACCTACCTGGGAATGCGATGTAATAAATAAAAGCAGAAATAAATAATTCTCTCTACTATTATTCTGACATTTCACATTCTTAAAATAAAGTGGTGATCCTAACTGACCTAAGACAGGGAATTTTTACTTGGATTAAATGTCAGGAATTGTGAAAAACAATTGTATTTGGCTAAGGTGTATGTAAACTTCCGACTTCAACTGTATATATATATATATATATATGTTTATATCATCACTGGCTTGACACAAATTCAGTAATTTTATGTTCATTTAATAATAATACTTGATGTACATGTACTTATGAAATGTATACGTGATGTAGTATCATCATCGGTTATACTATGGCAGAACATCATAGTTATAGGTTCTTTAATAAAGCATGAATGCTATAAGACATAATTCTCAGCAAAAAACATACCAATGTCAGAAATGTGATTAATTGCTGTACAGTTCCAGGGATGCTACTTGTCTCCTGATTGTAACTCATACAATACCTAAGGGCACATACAGACTACATGAGGAACATGGACTTAACAGGGATGTATACTGTCTTTATATTCCTTTCTTTCCCATACCTTACTGCAACTGGATTTCTGGCATTAGCATGAATGCTCTATCCTAAGGAAATAATAGTGGTTATCCACAGTGAACCACAGTTGAGCTGTGTGAGTGTTGGAGTGTTTCCCTGGCTATCTGTAAATGTTAAAAACAAGACAATTGTACCGTCTGGTTTGTTTTAATATAAGGAATTTGAAATGATTTATACTTTCACTTTTACTTGAGTCATTTTTTATGAAGGTAGATTGATTGATGATGATTTGTGAGAAGGGGTTAACATATCAAAGTGAATACAAATCATCGTTTGAACTGCGGACATTTTAACCAATATGCAAAATTAGACAATTTCCACCCTAAAGTTCCTGAAGGCTCATGATTAAATGATTCCGTTTTCTTGATTCCGTTTTCTTTGTCCTTAATGAGTCACACAGAAAAGTTAATGATGAACATCATGCTTTATGACTTATGCCATTTTAGTACATTTGCCTTCAGACAATCATTGGTCATCCAACAGATTTTTGCTCCACTCTTTCTCATGCTTTTGAGACCCTATAGTAAGATATTGGGAGTTTACGTATTGAGAAGCACCCATGGTTTTGAGGAACAGCAATTTCACACTTGTTTTTTTTAAGTAAACTTTATTTAACTACGCAAGTCAGTTAAGAACAAATTATTATTTACAATGACAGCCTACCAGGGAACAGTGGGGTAACTGCCTTGTTCAAGGGAAAAATCAACATATTTTTTTACTTGTCAGCTCAGGTATTTGATCCAGCAACCTTTATGGTTACCGGCCCAATGCTCTAACCACTAGGCTACCTGCCAACCCAAACATTGGTGGGGGATAGTAGTCAGCCGCTCGTTCATCATAACTACCAGAAAGTAAGGGGCCAACCTTAGCTGGGTATCTGTCACGACTTCAGCCGAAGTTGGTCCCTCTCCTTGTTCGGGCGGCTTTCGGCGGTCGACGTCACCGGTTTTCTAGCTACCGCCAATCTACTTTTCAATTTCTATGTTTTTGTCTTCATCATACACACCTGGTTTCCAATCACCTTATTATTTGTTCCTTATTTAAACCCTCTGTTTCCCTCATGGTTTTGTGCGTGTTTGTTTATTGTTTGATGTCTTTCATGTTTGTGAGCATGTACTTTTACTATCAATTTTGGTAGTTTGTTTTATGAGTAAATCTTATTGTATACTCATCTCCGTTGTCCTGCGCCTGGCTCTACCTACATGCTACACAGAGACTACTGACAGTATCATTCACTGATGAAGCTAATGGGGAGAATAATAGAGTCTTACAGACAAAGCAAGTATATTTTTTGTTGAACTCCTATCCCCACAGCCCAGCCAATAAAAACCTCCTAAATGTGCAGCAACATCTAACATTATCTGGACATTGATGTTGTAAGCCTCATGGGTGTTAAGTGGGAGGTGAAAACATTCCACACTGAAGGGATGAATGAGTCTTTAGGTTTTACTTAATCTCTGCTGCATTCCTCCATTACCATTGCCAGTTGACAGTGATTTTCAAAATGCTTTCTCCAGCCCTTCAATTGAAATGACAAAAAACAGTGTCCCCCTCATGCAGTCATCACAGCCCAGCCGTGCGAGTCAGTAGTTCTGACTGGGAGGAATGCTCCTTCATTGGGCCAGCCATACCTCCCACAGCTTACTGTGTTGAGGGGAAATTCACTCTGCTACTGACTTAAATTAAAGCAGATGGTGTTAACAAACTATTAGCCTTTCTTGTGGGCCTATTCAATCAAAGCATATATACTGCCTAATGGTGCGAGCTGTTGAGTTTTGGCCGCATGAGGAATTGTTTTGACTACTCGGCTTCAGATAAGAAATGACTGAGGATGTGTTTTTGGTGTAACATACAGTATTATAGATAAGGTTGCATAATTCTGGTAAATTTCCCAGGTTTTCCAGAAATCCCGGTTGGAAGATTCCTGGAAATCCTTCAACATGGATTGAAAGAAAACTGGGAATTTGGGGAAAGTTATCAGAATTTTGCGAACCTACTTGCAGGCCTGATGTAGCCTGTAAACCATGAGTTTCATGCCACTGTATTAAGGTAAAGCTAGGCCTAAAATGAGGCCTTATGAGATATGTAATGTATTGTCATAAAGAGTTTAATTAAGCTATAAGGCCCGAGGGGGTGTGGTTTATTAGTAATATACCATAACCCCCAGAGGTGCCTTATTGCTATTATAAATGGGTTTCCAACATAATTAGAGCAATACAAATAATTGTTTAGTCGTACCCGTGATATACCACAGCTGTCAGCCAATCAGCATCAGCAACCACCCAGTTAATAATTGCTGTACATATAATGATAACATTCGCCTAGAAACTGATTTGGTGAAGGCTACAGGACTGAAATGATGAATTCAACAACCATGTCTCTGTCCCTAACAAATACAGTTATGGGTGGTAACTACAATTATTTTCAAAAGGCATAGTACACTGGGAAATTATATTGGAGGCGTGGTTTAGTGGGGACATTACTCAAAAATTTCAAGCTGATACAACTGAATTCTGGACCCCCTACAGGGTCACAGTGACACTATCAATTTGAGTAATGACTACAAAACCACTTTAAGTAACTACTCAGATACTGTATATTAAGTGCAATGGGTTTCCTCAAAAGTTTTGAGTAATGACAGCACATTGGGCTTTACAGTGTACACTCCATCATTCGCGCCACTGAGAGAGAGAGAGAAAACAGCGAAGAAAAAAACATTTACCTACCAACATGTATAGGCTGCAATAGCCTACATATTTATTTAGATTGTCATTCTATCGTTTTCTTGGAATTTAAGTGGTAATTAAATATTATTTGAATTACCACTTAGAGTGAGGGGAAAAAGTATTTGATCCCCTGCTGATTTTGTACGTTTGCCCACAGACAAAGAAATAATCAGTCTATAATTTGAATGGTAGGTTTATTTGAACAGTGAGAGACAGAATAACAACAAAGAAATCCAGAAAAACACATGTGAAAAATGTTATAAATTGATTTGCATTTTAATGAGGGAAATAAGTATTTGACCCCTCTGCAAAACATGACTTAGTACTTGGTGGCAAAACCCTTGTTGGCAATCACAGAGGTCAGACGTTTCTTGTAGTGGGCCACCAGGTTTGCACACATCTCAGGAGGGATTTTGTCCCACTCCTCTTTGCAGATATTCTCCAAGTCATTAAGGTTTCGAGGCTGACGTTTGGCAACTCGAACCTTCAGCTCCCTCCACAGATTTTCTATGGGATTAAGGTCTGGAGACTGGCTAGGCCACTCCAGGACCTTAATGTGCTTCTTCTTGAGCCACTCCTTTGTTGCCTTGGCTGTGTGTTTTGGGTCATTGTCATGCTGGAATACCCATCCACGACCCATTTTCAATGCCCTGGCTGAGGGAAGGAGGTTCTCACCCAAGATTTGACGGTACATGGCCCCGTCCATCGTCCCTTTGATGCGGTGAAGTTGTCCTGTCNGAGGGAGATTGACAGTTCTTTTGTGTTTCTTCCATTTGCGAATAATCGCACCAACTGTTGTCACCTTCTCACCAAGCTGCTTGGCGATGGTCTTGTAGCCCATTCCAGCCTTGTGTAGGTCTACAATCTTGTCCCTGACATCCTTGGAGAGCTCTTTGGTCTTGGCCATGGTGGAGAGTTTGGAATCTGATTGATTGATTGCTTCTGTGGACAGGTGTCTTTTATACAGGTAACAAGCTGAGATTAGGAGCACTCCCTTTAAGATTGTGCTCCTAATCTCGTTACCTGTATAAAAGACACCTGGGAGCCAGAAATCTTTCTGATTGAGAGGGGGTCAAATACTTATTTCCCTCATTATAATGCAAATCAATTTATAACATTTTTCACATGCGTTTTTCAGGATTTTTTTGTTGTTATTCTGTCTCTCACTGTTCAAATAAACCTACCATTAAAATTATAGACTGATCATTTCTTTGTCAGTGGGCAAACGTACAAAATCAGCAGGGGATCAAATACTTTTTTCCCTCACTGTAAATACCTTGAGGGTATTGTATTTCCAACGTCTTCATTGGTAGGTGAGGACTTCATTTGACACACCACAGTCCCTGAGAGGTACTTGTCGCTTTTCTCCGCTCTTGGCATGGTCTTTGTTGAGTAAGGATTTTATGGTTCTTCAGGGTCATTGGAATGCTCACACTCACTTGCCCTTCAGACAATATCTGAAATACTGTGCCAAACAGATTTATTTCCTGTATAGAATAGGCCTTGATCACTGCATCGTCAACTTCAATAGTTCTGGCATTTATGAAATGGATCATAGTGAGTATTGTACTGTTGTTAATTTGCGTTGGCAGTCTATCTTTCTCATCTCCCTCTCACCTGTCTCTGCCATGTTCACCCACTCACCTACACACGCTGCTGGCGATGTGGGCCACATTTAGACGGTCACTGTAGTGATTCGATGATGATGCAAAGCCAGATTTCAGCAGATGTCTTTGGTTTCATCACAACTTTTCATTTTACACTCCAGGCTCACTGTGAACAACATCTCAGATTAGAACAGACATTGCACAGTTTCACCTTACAGCATCTCTAGCTCTGTTTCTACGTATGCTCCTCGCATCAATGTCCAATTGCTGGATCAGATCTGTCCTCTTGCCCAATGCAATGCATCATATTAATGACCCACAGTTATGTATTTCCATACATTCTGAAGATGCTAGTGAAAACGAAACAATAACTAAACCATTAGATGCTTGGCATTCTAGAATATAATATAATTATGTTGTGGAAGAAAATGGTTTTTCTTACCCTGCCCCACAGTTACCCCACAGTTACTGTTTTTGTTAGATTTATTAGGATCCCCAGTAGCCGATGTCAATGGTGACAGCTAGTCTTACTGGGGTCTGACACCTCATGAAAAAGAAAAAACATTACAGACAAAATACTTTACAATATACATACATTTAAAATCATTAACATGTAGTGTGTGTGTGTGTGTGTGTGTGTGTGTGTGTGTGTGTGTGTGTGTGTGTGTGTGTGTGTGTGTGTGTGTGTGTGCGCGCGCGCATCTATCTGTTACACATACACTACATGACCAAAAGTATGTGGACACAAACATCTCATTACAAAATCATGGACATTAATATGGAGTTGGTCCCCCTTTGCTGCTATAACAATCTATAACAATGTTGGAACGTTTCTGCGGGGACTTGCTTCCATACAGCCATTAGTGAGGTCGAGCACTGATGTTGGGCTGATTAGGCATGGCTCGCAGTTGGCGTTCTAATTCATCCCAAAGGTGTTCGACGGAGTTGAGGTCAGGGCTCTGTGCAGGCCAGTCAAGTTCTTCCACACCCATTTCATGAAGCTCCTGACGAACTGTTCTTGTGCTGACAATGCTTACAGAGGCAGTTTGGAACTCGGTAGTGAGTGTTGCAACTGAGGACAGATTATTTTTAAACGCTAGGTGCTTCAGCACGTGGCGGTTCCATTCTGTGAGCTTGTGTGGCCTACCACTTTGCGGCTGAGCTTTAGTTTCTCCTAGAAGTTTCCACTTCACAATAACAGCACTTACAGTTGACCGGGGAAGTTCAAGCAGGGCAGACATTTTACAAACTGACTTGTTGGAAAGGTGGCATCCTATGACGGTGCCACGCTGATAGTCACTGAGCTCTTCAGTAAGGCCATTATACTGCCAATGTTTGTCTATGGAGATTGCATGGCAGTGTGCTCGATTTTCTACTGTCAGCAACGGTGTGGCTGAAATAGCCGAATCCACTAATTTGAAGGGGTGTCCACATACTTTTGTATATATAGTGTACATGTCAGTACATACACACAACAAGCATGTCACTGTGCTGAGGAACTTCAGAGGTCAAGACACAGTCAGTGTCTCGTGCTTCTCGGTGGAAGCAGGAGCCACACGTTCCTTGGACATGTTGATACTGTAAGGTGTCTTATGCTCCACAGTGACAGGTTGGGTGTTTAAAGGTACCTTTTACAGACCACAAGCACCTTCCCTCCCACTGTGCCCACAGGGTTCGGAGACACAGAGCTGCTTTGATTAAATTTTGAATGACAAGACAGTTGTTTTTGTGTATGTCTGCAGTACCAAAAATGTGGCCTAATATATTCATGATGAATGACAATGTCAAACAATGACTTAATGTTCTTTTTTCAAAGCACACAGGTCATGTACCAGTCAAACAGTTGCAAAGCTTAATCCAATGAGTCAGCGGACATCAATTGAGTATTGCCTGGCTCTCAACAGTTGGGTTTGGTCCATGATATGAGGCCAGATATAAAAGCACAATATGTAGCGAGAACTACACTGCCTCCCAGCGACTCACTGCAGCATACCACCTCATCAGAAATCTTGCCACACCCAAAAGAGGGATTCAGTTTGATATTGAGGACTGAATATAAGACTGAATATTTTATAAAGAAAATTAAGTCACTTGATAATATTTGTTTACTACAAGACCCACAAGCCCACAGCCAAAACGTTCTGTACCGATGCATGCCATCCTCCCAGAAATGTTTTGTGAGCAGCAGGACATGAGGCCTAAATAAAGTAAAGATTCAGCCATTTTTAACGTTATATTGTTTTTTGTGCATCTCTGAGGGATGTTCTATCAATTCCCAGGGTCATTTCATGTTTTCATGTGTACAGTGCCTTGCAAAGTATTCATTTTTCCTATTTTGTTGCATTACAACCTGTAATTTAAATGGATTTGGATTTCATGTAATGGACATACACAAAATAGTCCAAATTGGTGAAGTGAAATGAAAAAAATAACTTTTTAAAAAATTATATTTTTTAAAAATCCGGAAAAGTGGTGCGTGCATACAGTTGAAGTCGGAGGTTTACATACACAACCAAATACATTTAAACTCAGTTTTTCACAATTCCTGACATTTAATCCTAGTAAACATTCCCTGTCATAGGTCAGTTAGGATCACCCCTTTATTTTAATAATGTGAAATGCCAGAATAATAGTAGAGAGAATGATTTATTTCAGCTTTTATTTATTTCATCACATTCCCAGTGGGTCAGAAATTTACATACACTCAATTAGTATTTGGTAGCATTGCCTTTAAATTGTTTAACTTGGGTCAAACATTTGGGGTAGCCTTCCACAAGCTTCCCACAATAAGTTTGGTGAATTTTGGCCCATTCCTCCTGACAGAGATGGTGTAACTGAGTCAGGTTTGTAGACCTCCTTGCTCGCACACGCCTTTTCAGTTCTGCCCACACATTTTCTATGGGATTGAGGTCAGGGCTTTGCGATGGCCACTCCAATACCTTGACTTTGTTGTCCTTAGGCCATTTTGCAACAACTTTGGAAGTATGCTTGGGGTCATTGCTCATTTGGAAGACCCATTTGCGACCAAGCTTTAACTTCCTGACTGATGTCTTGAGATGTTGCTTCAATATATCCACATAATTTTCCATCCTCATGATGCCATCTATTTTGCGAAGTGCACCAGTCCCCCACAACATGATGCTGCCTCCCCTGTGCTTCACAGTTGGGATGGTGTTCTTTGGCTTGCAAGCCTCCCCCTTTTTCCTCCAAACATAACGATGGTCATTATGGCCAAACAACTCTATAAGGTCCTTTGCTGTTGTACTGGGATTGATTTGCACTTTTCGCATCACGGTACATTCATCTCTAGGAGAGAGAACGCGTCTCCTTCCTGAGCGGTATGACGTCTGCGTGGTCCCATGGTGTTTATACTTGCGTACTATTGTTTGTACAGATGAACGTGGTACATTCAGGCGTTTGGAAATTGGATTAACCAGACTTGTGGAGGTCTACAATTTTTTTTCTGATGTCTTGGCTGATTTCTTTAGATTTTCCCATGATGTCAAGCAAAGAGGCACTGAGTTTGAAGGTAGGCCTTGAAATACATCCACAGGTACACCTCCAATTGACTCATATGATGTCAATTAGCCTATCAGAAGCTTCTAATGCCATGAAATAATTTTCGGGAATTTTCCAAGCTGTTTAAAGGCACAGTCAACTTAGTGTATGTAAACTTCTGACCCACTGGAATTGTGATACAGTGTAAACTATTGTTGGAAAAATTACTTGTGTCATGCACAAAGTAGATGTCCTAACCGATTTGCCAAAACTATAGTTTGTTAACAAGAAATTTGTGGAATGGTTGAAAAACGTGTTTTAATGACTCCAACCTAAGTGTATGTAAACTTTTGACTTCAACAGGATGTATTCACCCCCTTTACTATGAAGCCCCTAAATAAAATCTGCTGCAACCAATTACCTTCAGAAGTCACATAATTACATAAATAAAGTCCACCTGTGTGGAATCTAAGTGTCATATGATCTGTCACATGATCTCAGTATATATACACCTGTTCTGAAAAGCCCCAGAGTCTGCAACACCACTAAGAAAGGGGCACCACCAAGCAAGCGGCACCATGAAGACCAAGGAGCTCTCCAAACAGGTCAGGGACAAAGTTGTGGAGAAGTACAGATCAGGGTTGGGTTATAAAAAAAAATCGCTGAAACTTTGAACTTCCCACAGAGCACCACTAAATCCATTATTTAAAAATGAAAAGAATATGGCACTACAACAAACCTGCCAAGAGAGGGCCGCCCACCAAAACTCATGGACCAGGCAAGGAGGGCATTAATCAGAGAGGCAACAAAGAGACCAAAGATAACCCTGAAGGAGCTGCTAAGCTCCACAGCGGAGATTTTAGTATTTGTCCATAGGATCACTTTAAGCCGTACTCTCCACAGAGATGGGCTTTACGGAAGAGTGGCCAGAAAAAAAGCCATTGCTTAAAGAAAAAAATAAGTGTTCACCAAAAGGCATGTGGGAGACTCCTTCAAAATATGGAAGAAGGTACTCTGGTCAGATGAGACTAAAATGTAGCTATTTGGCCATCAAGGAAACCGCTATGTCTGGCGCAAACCCAATACCTCTCATCACCCCGAGTATACCATCCCCACAGTGAAGCATGGTGGTGGCAGGATCATGCTGTGCGTGTGTTTTTCATCGGCAGGGACTGGGAAACTTGGCAGAATTGAAGGAATGATGGATGGCGCTAAATTTAGGGAAATTCTTGAGGGAAACCTGTTTCAGTCTTCCAGAGATTTGAGAGGTTCACCTTACAGCAGGACAATGACCCTAAGCAAAGCAACTCTCGAGTGGTTTAAGGGGAAACATTTAAATGTCTGGGAAAGCATAGTCAAAGCCCAGACCTCAATTCAATTGAGAATCTGTGGTATGACTTAAGATTTCTGAACACCAGCAGAACCCATCCAACTTGAAGGAGCTGGAGCAGTTTTGCCTTGAAGAATGGGCAAAAATCCCAGTGGCTAGATGTGCCAAGCTTATAAAGACATACCCCAAGAGACTTACAGCTGTAATTGCTGCAAAAGGTGGCTCTACAAAGTATTGACTTTGGGGAGGTGAATAGTTATGCACGCTCAAGATTTCAGTAAATCAAATGATACAAACCCCCCAAAAATACATTTTAATTCCAGGTTGTAAGGCAACAAAATAGGAAAAAATGCCAAGGGGGTGAATACTTTTGCAAGCCACTGTATCTGAACTATTCGTCAATTCAAGCAGGCAGAAATACAAAACTGTATTTCTGCCTGCTTGAACGGCATATAGCTCCGATACATATTAAATGACCCCAGGAATCGATAGAACATCACTAGTGTTCATTTCATTTCATGACCTACTGTTCACAAAACATTTCTGGGAAGACAGCATGCATTGGTACAGAATGTTTTGGCTGTGTGCTTTGCAACTGAAATGAGTAATGATCAAGTTTTTTCAACAACAAAAAAGCTCACTACTAAAAATCATTTTTTGCTACTAAAAAGCTTTTCATGCTACTATATATGGTGTCTCTGAGAAAACAAACAACAACAATGGTTCAACATAATACACATTTCTTTTCCTGCCAAGAGCGGCAGCTTTATCCTCTGGTGGTGATGAGCAGACAGCTGCTGTTAGCTCAGACTGTGATAACCTCCTGGTATTCTATTAATTATCGGTTCCATGCAAGGACTGAAACAGTTGGGGAAAGTTTGTCGGTTTGTTGCCTTTTTAGCCGTTTTGTTTGACAACCTTCACCGCTGTGTTTTCATGCCCATGTCTTTGTTAAGTTTTCATAGCAGTGGAAAAATCACAGCTGTTTGAAAGCAGCTACAGAATGCTAATTTCGAAGGGTTGTAAGAGTCAGAAAGAAATAACAGATGTTACCATTCTGTACTATGGCTTAAGTTATGGTTGAGTTATTCTTCAAAAGGTGTCATATCTGAAATTATGGCCCTCTTTGAATACTTTGAAAACGCAATGGGCCGATATCCTTAATTCCCTTAAGTGATCACTGATCTGATGGAATTGGCCAAGGAAAATAATGGGGTCCAACTTAACACTTTCACCTATCCAATCTTGTCAGATCAGCTGTTAACTTGGGAGAGGACGGAGGTAGTGATCTCCAGCAGGGCACAGGTTTAACTGGTCCCATCCGAGAAGAAAATACATTTCAATATATTTAACATCACGTAAAATATACTTAAAATACATGTAGATACATTTGCATCTTTGCTCAAATGCAGGTAATGCCTGACAATATTCCAGAAATGCATAGCTATGACATCTAGTCTACATGATGGCCAAAGAGGTTCCTAATTCGGCTTCTTAAATGACTCTTTATATATTGATCAATGGAGATCATGTTTTAGGCCACCAAGCCAAAACTTTGGCAGGGATGTCATTTAAAGATGCACCATGCAGAAATCGCTCTGCCATTTCCTGGTTGCTAACATTCAAATAGTTTGCCTAATTTCAGTTTATGTGACAAAACAAGCAGTAGTTGTGTAGAGAATCATTGTATCATCTAAACCGATGTGAAATATCTTTTCCATAAGAAAAAATATTGTATATTCAGCTGTTTGAAGCTGGTGTACAAAACCAAAAGTTAAACTGCAGAACGGGAAGCATAGAAATAGCACAAATAACGGATCTAACGCGTCTTAGTCTTGCTTTCAATGGGAATTACATATCTCTAAAATTCCATATTGGTGCTTAACTTCTACTCAACAAATCAAAAGGACGCAAAAGGCACTCATTTCGTGGAACGACCCAGGACATGTTAAATTCTGCCCATTGGACATCGGTTGCAATGCTTTCGTCAAGTTTGTTTGTTTATTTGTCATATGCGCATGAAAGACATGGAGTCACAACATGAACAATAATGTATTATGTTTGTAGTCATTTTTGTTGTCATTTAAATACATAAACAAGACTGCTAAATAGCTAATCAAATGGCTACCCGGACTACCTGCAATGACCTTCTTTTGCGCTAACTCTCTTGCACTGACTCTATGCACACACACTGGAGTCTACCCACACACTCACACATACAGTACATTCCGAAAGTATTCACACCCCTTGACTTTTTCCACGTTTTGATGTGTAAAAGTCTGAATTTAAAATTGATTAAATTGAGATGTTGTGCCACTGGCCTACACACAATAACCCAAATGTCAAACCAGAATTATTTTTGTCATTTTTGCAAATGAATTATAAATGACAATCTGAAATGTCTTGAGTCAATAATCCCTTTGTTATGGCAAGCCTGAATAAGATCAGGAGTAAACATTTGCTTAACAAGTCACATAACAAGCTGCATTCTGGGTGCAATAATAGTGTCTAACATAATTCTTGAATGACTACCTAATCTCTGTACCCCACGCATACAATTATCTGTAAGGTCCCTCAGTCGGCAGTGAATTTCAAACACAGATTCAACCACAAAGTTCTACCTATCGGTAGACGGGTAAAAAAGCAGACATGAAATCTCATTTTGAGCATGGTGAAGTTATTAATTACACATTGGATGGTGTATCAATACACCCAGTCACTACAAACATACAGGCGATCTTCCTAACTCAGTTGTCCGAGAGGAAGGAAACCGCTCAGGGATTTCACCATGAGGCCAATAGTGACTTTAAAACAGTTACAGAGTTTAAAGGCTGTGATAGGAGAAAACTGAGGATGGATCAACGACACTGTAGTTACTCCACAAAACTAACTTAATTGAAAGAATGAAAAAAAGGAAGCCTGTACAGAACACAAATATTCCAAAACATGCATCCTGTTTGCAATAAGGCCCTAAAGTAAAACTGCAAAAGAAATGTGGCAAAGTAATGAACTTTATGTCCTGAATAGAAAACATTATGTTTGGGGAAAATCCAACACAATACATCAATGAGTACCACTCTTCATATTTTCAAGCATGGTGGTGGCTGCATCATGTCATGGGTATGCTTGTCATCGGTAAGGACTAGGGAGTTTTTTAACGATAAAAATACATGGAATAGAGCTAAGCACAGTCAACATCTTAGAGGAAAACCTGGTTCAGTTTGCTTTCCAACAGACACTTGGAGACAAAATAAACTTTCAGCAGGACAATAACCTAAAACAAAAGGCCAAATATACACTGGAGTTACTTACCAAGATGACATAGTTACAGTTTTAACTTAAATCGGCTTGAAAATCTATGGCAAGACTTAAAATGGCTGTCAAGCAATGATGAACAACAAACTTGACAGAGATTTAATAATTTTTAAGAATATGTGCAAATATTGTACAATCCAGGTGTAGAAAGCTCTTACAGACTTACCCAGAAAGACTCACAGCTGTAATCTCTGCCAAAAGTGATTCTAATATTAATCGGTACCAGTACCCCCAGTATATAGCCTCGTTATTGTTATTTTATTGTGTTACTTAAAAAATAAAAAATACTTTAGTTTATTTGGTCAATATTTTCATAACTCTTTCTTGAACTGTACTGTTGGTTAAGGGCTTGTAAGTAAGCATTTCACGATAAGGTTGTATTCTGTATTGTATTCTATACCTGTTGTATTCAGCGCATGTGACAAAGTTTGATTTGATTTGAACATGTATTTCATATTCAAATAAATGCTTCACAGAGTTCAAGTAACAGACACATCTCAACATCAACTGTTCAGAGAAGACTGCGTGAATCAGGCCTTCATGGTCGAATTGCTGCAAAGAAACCACTACTAAAGGACACCAATAAAAAGAATAGACTTGCTTGTGCCAAGAAACACGAGCAATGGACATTAGACCGGTAGAAATCTTTCCTTTGGTCTGATGAGTCCAAATTTAAAATGTTTGGTTTCAACCAACATGTCTTTGTGAGACGCAGATTAGGTGAACACCTCCCTATCCACATCAACTCGACTGCAGTGGAGAAAGTGGAAAGCTTCAAGTTCCTCGGCGTACACATCACTGACAAACTGAAATGGTCCACCTACACAGACAGTGTGCTGAAGAAGGCGCAACAGTGTCTCTTCAACCTCAGGAGGCTGAATAAATTTGGCTTGGCACCTAAAACCCTCACAAACTTTTACAGATGTACAATTGAGAGCATCCTGTCGGGCTGTATCACCGCCTGGTACGGCAACTGCACTGTCCTCAACCGCAGGGCTCTCCAGAGGGTGGTGCGGTCTGCCCAATGCATCACCGGGGGAGAACTACCTGCCCTCCAGGACACCTACAGCACCCGATTTCACAGGAAGGCCAAAAAGATAATCAAGGACAACAACCACCCGAGCCACTGCCAGTTCACCCCGCTATCATCCAGAAGGCGAGGTCAGTACAGGTGCATCAAAGCTGGGACCGAGAGACTGAAAAACAGCTTCTATCTCAAGGCCATTAGACTGTTAAATAGCCATCACTAGCACATTAGTGGCTGCTGCCCTATGTACATAGACTTCAAATCACTGGCCACTTTAATATTGGAACACTAGTCACTTTAATAATGTTAAATATTTTGCATCACTCATCTCATATGCATATACTGTATTCTATCCTATTCTACTGTATCTTAGTCTATGCCGTCCTGACATTGCTCGTTCAAATATTTATATATTCTTAATTCCATACCTTTACTTTAGATTGTGTGTATTGTTAGATATTACTTGTTAGATATTACTGCACTGTTAGTGCTAGAAACACAAGCATTTCGCTACACCCGCAATAACATCTGCTAAACATGTGTATGTGACAAATACAATTTTATTTGGATGATCTCCACATGTGTGGTTCCCACCGGGAAGCATGTAAGTAGAGGTGTGATGGCGTGGGGGTGCTTTGCTGGTGACACTGACAGTGATTTATTTAGAATTCAAGGCACACTTAACCAGCATGGCTACCACAGCATTCTGCAGTGATACACCATCCCATCTGGTTTGCGCTTAGTGCGACTATCATTTCTTTTTCAACAGGACAATGACCCAACATGCCTCCAGGCTGTGTAAGGGCTATTTGACCAATAAGGAGAGTGATAGAGTGCTGCATCAGATGACCTGGCCTCCACAATCACCCGACCTCAACCCAATTGAGATGGTTTGGGATGAGTTGGACCGCAGAGTGAAGGAAAAGCAGCCAACAAGTGCTCAGCATATGTGGGAACTCCTTCAAGACTGTTGGAAAAGCATTCCTCATGAAGCTGGTTGAGAGAATGCCAAGAGTGTGCAAAGCTGTCATCAAGGCAAAGGGTGGCTACTTTGAAGAATGTCAAATATAAAACATATTTTGATTCGTTAAACACTTTTTGCTTACTACATGATTCCATATGTGATATTTCATAGTTTTGATGTCTTTACTCTTGTTCTACAAATAGTAGAAATAAAGAAAAACACTGGAATGAGTAGCTGTGTCCAAACCTTTGACTGGTACTGTACATTAAATACATTTCCCGATGTATTTAACATAATTGTGTTTTACTGGTAACTGCCAAAATAAAGGTAACGCCAACATAAAGTGTCTTAATTGGGCATTGGGCACCCCGAGACAGAACAGCTTCAATGCACCTACAGTATGCATAATTACATTCCGTAATGTATGTTGGAATGTATTTCAAATGTATAAAACACATTTTAAAAAACATTATTTTTACCATATTAAAAATACCAAAAGCGTACCAAAACATGCATTTAAACAATTACAATACCAGCATGATACATTATTGAAAATGTAGTTTGACTTCTTTCACGTGCATATGACAAACAAAAAACTAACTTGACAATAGCAACGTCCAATGGGCAGAACTTTTTTTATTTTTTATTATTCTTTTTTTTTTTTTACTTGTACCCATTTTTCAGCCCAATTTCGTGGTATCCAATTGGTAGTTACAGTCTTGTCTCATCGCTGCAACTCCTGTATGGATTTGGGAGAGGCGAAGGTTGAGAGCCATGCTTCCTCCGAAGCACGACCCAACCAAGCCGCACTGCTTCTTGACACAATGCCCGGGAAGCCAGCCACACCAATGTGTCAGAGGAAACACCGTACACCTGGCGACCGTGTCAGACAGGACATCCTTGCCGGCCAAACCCTCCCGTAACCCGGACGACGCTGGGCCAATTGTGCGCCGCCCAATAAGTTTCCCGGTCGCGGCCGGCTGCGACAGAGCCTAGACTTGAACCAGCTAGCAACTGCGATGCAGTGCCTTAGACCACTGCATGTACTGCACGTGTACTGGGTCGTTCCACGAAATGTGTGACTTTTGCATGATTATGGTAGTTCCTGCCATCAAATGACCAAATCGCTCTCTAGTGGCCTCATTGGGTGGAATGTTATTCATATTTTTCAGAATTTCAAAAATAAGAAACATTCTAAAAAAAAATATCGCAGAAAATCAGGTGTTTCTATGTCAAACGTTTTTTGTTTGATATCAGTCTTCTGTGTTGTATATGAAGTGTAATATTGGGATGCAAACTCAAAATTATCTCCATTGATCAATACGTAAAGAGTAATTTAAGAAGCCAAATTAGGAACCACTGAATATATTGCAATAAAAAACAATTCCGGATGGGTTATGTGGAAAACAATTTGGACATCGCCTTGTCAGAGTCCATACCCAATTGCCCATCCAAGTAAACAATGGGGTATTTGTGAGGTGAGAGTAGCCTGGCTTGTGTGGTTGGCATCCGCGTTTTATCACCATGGATAGGAGGTGGATTCCATTAATCCCTATAATCTAAGGTTGGGAGCACCACGTCTGTTATTACCAAATATCAGACAGTCTGTCCTGTCTGGAATCACTCATGGAAATAATAGTTGTTATCAAGGTTCACTGAGGTGCACCACCATTATTATCCTTTTGTCATTGATGACATGTTACTCTACATACAGCTCTGATATTGGAAAGTAGACAACTTGAAGAAGGGAAATTGCTTTCACCCTGTCCTACATCTGTCCTACATCTGTTTGTTGTTCACTGTTGCAGAACAAATCTCAGTAAGACATACAGTGCCTTGCAAAAGTATTCACCCCCTTGGCTTTTTTCCTATTTTGTTGCATTACAACCTGTAATTAAATTGATTTTTATTTTTATTTCATGTAATGGACATACACAAAATAGTCGAAATTCTTGAAGTGAAATGCAAAAAATAATTTGTTTCAAAAAATAATAAAAAATAAAAACGGAAAAGTGGTGCGTGCATATGTATTCACCCCCTTTGCTATGAAGCCCCTAAATAAGATCTGGTGTAACCAATTACCTTCAGAAGTCACATAATTAGTTAAATAAAGTCCACCTGTGTGCAATCTAAGTGTCACATGATCTGTCACATGTTCTCAGTATATATACACCTGTTCTGAAAGTCCCCAAAGTCTGCAACACCACTAAGCAAGGGGCACCACCAAACAAAAGTAGAAGTATACAGAATGGTGTCGTCTGCGTAGAGGTGGATCAGAGACTCACCAGCAGCAAGAGCGACATCATTGATTTATGTCAGTGATCTGTTTATTAACTTTGCTTTCGAAGACTTTAGCGGGATGGATATAGGTCTATAGCAGTTTGGGTCTAGAGGGTCACCCCCTTTGAAGAGGGGGATGGCCGCGGCAGCTTTCCAATCTTAAGGGATCTCGGACGATACAAAAGAGAGGTTGAACAGGCTAGTAATAGGGGTTGCAACAATTTCGGCAGATAATTTTATAAAGAAAGGGTCCAGATTGTCTAGCCCGGCTGATTTGTAGGGGTCCAGATTTTGCAGCTCTTTCAGAACATTTGGGAGAAGGAGAAATGAGAACACAGACCAATAGAAAATACCAGTCCGACAGTCAGAGACAGTGCAGGTGCATCAGAACTACAACTGAGACCAAAAAACAGCTTCTATTACCAGACCATCAGACTGTTGAACAGCTTCTATTACCAGACCATCAGACTGTTGAACAGCTTCTATTACCAGACCATCAGACTGTTGAACAGCTTCTATTACCAGACCATCAGACTGTTGAACAGCCCTTATTAGCCATCTACCAGGTGACACCCATTCACACAAAACACACGCTCAAGCTATTACTCACAATCACACACACACAGCCAATGCTGCCATCCCATGCTATTTAAATACACACTGTGCATTTAAATCCTGTATTCCCAACATAGCTCATCATAATATTTATACCATTTTGCATTGTATTTTAGTTACACTGTTTATACTGTACACACCACATATTTATTTATAGACTGGACTCTTGACATAGCTTACTCTAGTATATCTGCTGCTGTACATTTCATTATTTGCTGGTGTTGTGTAAATTCTCCCGGTGTATATATGTATAGAAACCTCTTTACATTTGAATTGTTTTACATTTTAATGCATCGCTAGCAGTGGTGTGAAGTACTTTAAAATACTTTAAAGTACTAAAGTCGTTTTTTTGGAGTATCTGTACTTTACTTTTTTGACAACGTTTACTTCACTACATTTCTAAAGAAAATAATGTACTTGTTACTCCATACATTTTCCTGACACCCAAAAGTACTCGTTACATTTTGAATGCTTAGCAGGACAGGAAAATGGTCCAATTCACACCCTTATAAAGAGAACATCCCTGGTCATCCCTACTGCCTCTGATCTGGTGGACTCACTAACACACATGCTTTGTTTATAAATTATGTCTGAGTGTTGGAGTGTGCCACTGGCACACTAAAATAACAAGAAAATGGTGCCGTCTGGTTTTCTTAATATAAGGAATTTGAAATTATTTAATTACTTTTGACACTTAATATATTTTAGCAATTACATTTACTTTTGATACTTAAGTATATTTAAAATCAAATACTTTTAGACTCTTACTCAAGTAGTATTTTACTGGGTGACATTCACTTTTACTTGAGTCATTTTCTATTAAGGTATCTTTACTTTTACTCAAGTATGACAATTGGGTACTTTTTCCACCACTGATTGTTAGGAGCTAGTAACATAAGAATTCCGTTGCACCTGCTATAACACCTGCAAAACTGTGTACACGACCAATAAACTTTGATTTGAATAACATACTGTATGAGCACATTGGTTACATTTTGCAACCTACACCTGCTATAGGGACTCACCTCCAAATGATGTGTCTCAGTTATGGAACTCGATGTCATCAAAACATAGACTTGAGAGAAGTACTGTAGAAAACTGGAGAACCCCAGGGAAACCACCTGTTATCTTACCTGTTACCTAGCCCAGCCTGTTAGCTTGTCTGTTAGCTAGCTAGCATGTTAGCTAGCCTCTTAGGTAGCATAGCCTGTTAGCTTGCCTGTTAGCTAGCCTAGCCTGTTAGCAAGTGGAATCTCTGGAGCGAATTTAGAGCATGGTTACATTCACCCTTTACCATTGACTAGGTTTACACCCCAAAATTGGTCTCTAATGTTTTAATTGGAAGATGGTCTTGAACAGAAGCTTTGCGCATCTTCTTTTTAATGGGCGTGAAACTTCTAGGCTGCATCCCAAATGGTACCCTGTTCCCAAAATAGTGCACTACTTTTGACCAGCGCCCTTAGGGTCTGTTCAAGAGTACTGCACTGTATAGGGTATAGGGTGCCTGGGATGCAACTATAGTCTTGAACATGGCAGTAGTTTTTTTATAGTGGCAGTTACAGTACTTAGAAAAGTGTTACATGTAGTAACAGATTTTACTTGGATTGTCTAGCCTAAATGTTATTGTCTTTAGAAATATACATGTTGCTCTTGCCTATCTGCTTGTTGTTACCAGTCTTTCTCAGAGAAAACACATCAAATGGTCAACTGTTGTTTTAGAGACAGATGGCTTTATTTAGAAGACCTGTGTGTTCACACATTGAAATTAATTATTATCCTCTGTTATTTACACAGGGAATAAACATCCTCATCACCACCATGTGTGGCTGTTGGCACAGATGAGTAAAAGAGATGCAGATCGCCATCTGGTGAGAGCCAAACGTGACTATTTTGGTCTGAACTTGTTTGAACACACACGTGCACACAAACAAAAATGCATACACACACACTGATGTCTGACATTGTCCAGTTTGTTGCACATGCACACCTGTCAGGTTTGAGTAGGTATTGTTAACGTTTTCTGTCCGCCATTTATAAAGTGGAACGAGGTGACTTCATGCAGCTTGACAAGAGATGCATGCTGTAATCATTTTTGTAGGTCAAACTGAATTACAGTAGGTAAACTGCACATGGTAAGTACATAATAGGGTCAAGTGTAGACATTAGAGGTTGACAAGGGAAAAGGACTCCCGTGTGTCTTGCGGGTCCCACAGGATTTCTGCAAGAACTGGAGTGCAAGTTCTAGAGGCAAGTTCGGGACTGGAACAGGACAGGAGGATCAAGAGTCAACAGGAACGGGCAGTACAGGAATTATTAAAACTGAGTCGTTTGTGTGTTATAAGCAGTTTTAGAAGGACATAATTTTGAATGTTTTTTCGACGCTTGCTGTTCCTCCCAACAGCAACACACGTTCTTTAGTCTTCCATCACTATTTAAACAATTATATTACCTTTAATAGCTGAGCAGGCAACAAAAAGTAGTTAGCTAACAGTTCCCTCTCCCGTCTCGTGAGCTCTGAGCATGTAGCCCAAAACGGGGCAGTTGCTATGGAAACTCACGTGCAGCAGAGTGCAGGCAAGGTGGACAGACAGACAAGCAGCTAACAGAGGAAGTCATTTCTGATTTCATTTCTGCGTGTTAAAAGGACCACGGGATGGGAGGTTTTTTTTCAGGCTAGACAGGAACGTTGTCGGGGTTATAGAACTGTTGCGGGATCTGGATAGTACGGGGGAAAAAATCACAGAACAAAACGGGACAGGAATTCATTTTCACTAGTAGACATACTGTAATTATTGAGTAGGCCTGCATGCTGTTCTTGTCTGGGAACTCATACTGAATTTAACTCTGCTGCTCTGTCTACCTTGAGCTACTGTACATACCTTACATTCAGTCAGACTGCCATCATAGAAGTCGTCACTTTGCCAACGTCAAAGTGAGGGGCGCTTTACAAAACAGGTCATCAGAATTGGATCATATCTAACCAATCAGCGTATCAAAGCCACGCGTGTTCAGGCTCTGGCCAAACCCATTGAATGTGTTCGCATTCGAGAAGTCATCGGGAAAGATCCAGACTCATCATGGAGAAACATTAGTGGGCGTGGCGTTTGGCTGGAGCAATGTCGATGGGTAGCCAGACAAATGCTGTTCTGCATTAAACAACATGGTCAATAAGATGCTGATGGTCACTTAATCAGCTTTAACATCAAATTAATACAATGTTGTCCCTGGTGGAGAGATTTACAGTGCATTCGGTAAGTATTCAAATCCTTTGACTTTTTCCACACGTTGTTACATTCAATTTATTAAATAAATGTTTTCCCCTCATCGATCTACACACAATACCCCATAATGAGAAAGTGAAAACAGGTTTTTAGAGATGTTTGCAAATGTATAAAAAATGAATACAGAAATACCGTATTTACAAAATTATTCAGACCCTTTGCTATGAGACTCGAAATTTAACTTTCCATTAATCACCCTTGAAATGTTTCTACAACTTGATTGGAGTCCATCTGTGGTAAATTCAATTGATTGGACATGATTTGGAAAGGCACACACCTGTCTATACAAGCTCCAGTTGACAGTGCATGTCAGAGCAAAAACTACTGTCCCGTCGATGTGGATAGGGGGGTGCTCCCACTGCTGTTTCCTGAAGTCCACGATAACATCCTTTGTTTTGTTGACATTGAGCGTCGAGGCACAGATCTGGGGAAGGGTACCAAAAATGTCTGCAGCATTGAAGGTCCCCAAGAACACATTGGCCTCCATCATTCTTAAATGGAAGACGTTTGGAACCACCAAGACTCTTCCTAGAGTTGGCCGCCCAGCCAAACTGAGCAATCGGGGGAGAAGGGCCTTCGTCAGGGAGGTGACCAAGAACCCGACGGTCACTCTGACAGAGCTCCAGAGTTCCTCTGTGGAGATGGGAGAACCTTCCAGAAGGACAACCATCTCTGCAGCACTCCACCAATCAGGCCATTATGGTAAAGTGGCCAGACGGAAGCCACTCCTCAGTAAAAGGCACACGAGAGCCCGCTTGGAGTTTGCAAAAGGTACCTAAAGGTCTCTCAGACCATGAGAAACAAGATTATCTGGTCTGATGAAAACAAGAATTTGGCCTGAATGCCAAGCGTCACGTCTGGAGGAAACCTGGCACCATCCATGCGGTGAAGCGTGTTGGTGCCAGCATCATGCTGTGTGGATGTTTTTCAGCGTCTGGGACTGGGTGACTAATCAGGATCGAGGGAAAGGAGAAAAGTACAGAGAGATCCTTGATGAAAACCTGCTCCATAGCGCTGGAGGATTTGGGACAAGTCTCTGAATGTCCTTGAGTGGCCCAGCCTGAGCCCGGATTTGAACCCCATCAAACATCACTGGAGAGACCTAAAAATAGCTGTGCAGGGACGCTCCCCATCCAACCTGACAGAGCTTGAGAGGATCTGCAGAGAAGAATGGGAGAAACGTATGTAAATGGGATATTTCAGGGATCTGAATACTTTCAGAATGCACTGTATATAGAGTGTACTATTGGGATGAAAACACAAAATGTAATACATTTCAACTCTGTCTGACATGGTACAGGTGTCTTGTTTTTTTAAGCCCATAACCATTAGTGTGAGGTGTATACTTTTGTTTCAAAGCAGATTTGTTTAAGACTACCAAGAAACACTCTGTGTAACGCTGATTTGGTCCACTGCAGTAAAAAAGGCTAACACTATCAGTATGAAAGACGACATAAGTGTGTGTGAACCTGAGTACTCAAAAGTGCAAAATGTGTATGATCAATGAACCATTTGGTAGAGGGATGATGTTATTTGGGGGACAAGGTAAAGGTAAGGCAAAGGTAACTTTCTGCTTTGTGTGCCCACAGCCCAACAGCTGGTTCTGATTGAGGCCGTAAGTATCCGGCGAGATCTCCGTGCCATGGAACAGGAACAAATCCACCGGCTTTACGCTTTCTGTGTTGAAAGTGGACATGACGTCTTTCTGCGTTGAAAGTGGACATGATGTCTTTCTGTCTTAAAAGTGGATAGGATGTCAGTGGAAATATTTACTTCTGTAATGAAGGAATCCCCCCATCACACCACCTGCTCTTTCCAACTGATTTCAATACATCAAAGCCAGACTGAATAACTTAATGCTGATTCAGGTAGTGCATATGTCGCTACGATTCTTTGCCCATCATTTGTGGAAAACCATTACAAATGAAAGGACATTTGTCTCACACTTGCAGTTATTTAGATGGAATAAAACTGTTTTTTTTAACAAAACCTAGCGAGGGCAGGGGTTAATCTGTGGCTTCCGTGATGGTTTAAATTGGGAATAACACTGGATTTCACAATTTGTTTAATAGGAGCTATTCAGTGGCAGGTTTGCCAAATGCCTTCAACATGTGTTTAGCACAAGAGTTACTTGTCATTTGCAGATCGTTTGCAGATTTAGGCTATGATTTCTTTGGAGTTTTGAGGTTAACAAATACGCCATCACTTCAGAATTAGCTCAATAACAACAGGTTCCTCCTCACACATAATTGTCACCACTGTTAATTAAACAAAATGTTTCTTTAAATCTGGAGACACTTTCATTAACTGCCTTTGTCATATCTAATGAATCTAATAAGGCACATTTTACTGTGAGATCATTTTTGGGGTTAGTGTTTACTAGCTAAGGCGTCAAATTTACTAACAGCCCTGGCGCCTGTGTGCTGTGTCAGAGAGGTCATAAAAGAGCTCTGTGCTCTGTGTGGTGCCTGTGTCCTGTGGCCTCTGAAAGTGCTTATCAATCCCTACTTTTCCACTGGGGTCCAGACTGGGGGCAGACTGCCTGGTCGGTGGTGAGCACTTACTGAGAACTAGCTACACCACTGTGGTTTCTCTCCACTTGTTTCATCAAATCAAATCAAAGTTTATTTGCCACGTACGCTGAATACAACAGGTGTAGACATTACAGTGAAATGCTTACTTACAGGCTCTAACCAATAGCGCAAAAAAATGTATTAGGTGAACGATAGGTAAGTAAAGAAATAAAAACAACAGTAAAAAAAGACAGGCTATATACAGTAGCGAGGCTATAAAAGTAGCGAGGCTACATACAGACACCGGTTAGTCAGGCTGATTGAGGTAGTATATGTACATGTAGTTATGGTTAAAGTGACTATGCATATATGATCAACAGAGAGTAGCAGTAGCATAAAAAAGGGGTTGGCGGGTGGCGGGACACAATGCAGATAGATAGCCCGGTTAGCCAATGTGCAGGAGCACTGGTTGGTCGGTCCAATTGAGTACCGCTTGCCATGCGGTAGTCGAAAGAACAGTCTATGACTGGGGTGGCTGGGGTCTTTGACAATTTTTAGGGCCTTCCTCTGACACCGCCTGGTGTAGAGGTCCTGGATGGCTGGCAGCTTAGCCCCAGTGATGTACTGGGCCGTACGCAGTACCCTCTGTAGTGCCTTGTGGTCAGAGGCGGAGCAATACCAGGCAGTGATGCAACCAGTCAGGATGCTCTCGATGTTGCAGCTGTAGAACCTTTTGAGGATCTCAGGACCCATGCCAAATCTTTTTAGTCTCCTGAGGTGGAATAGGCTTTGTCGTACCTTCTTCACGACTGTCTTGGTGTGTTTGGACAATTCTAGCATGTTGTTGATGTGGACACCAAGGAACTTGAAGCTCTCAACCTGCTCCACTACAGCCCCGTCGATGAGAATGGGAGCGTGCTCGGTCCTCCTTTTCCTGTAGTCCACAATCATCTCCTTAGTCTTGGTTACGTTGAGGGAGAGGTTGTTGTCCTGGCACCACACGGCCAGGTCTCTGACCTCCTCCCTATAGTCTGTCTCGTCGTTGTCGGTGATCAGGCCTACCACTGTTGTGTCGTCTGCAAACTTAATGATGGTGTTGGAGTCGTGCCTGGCCATGCAGTCGTGGGTGAACATGGAGTACAGGAGGGGACTGAGCACGCACCCCTGGGGAGCTCCAGTGTTGAGGATCAGCGTGGCAGATGTGTTGCTACCTACCCTCACCACCTGGGGGTGGCCCGTCAGGAAGTCCAGGATCCAGTTGCAGAGGGAGGTGTTTAGTCCCAAGATCCTTAGCTTAGTGATGAGCTTTGAGGGTACTATGGTGTTGAACGCTGAGCTGTAGTCAATGAATAGCATTCTCACATAAGTGTTCCTTTTGTCCAGGTGGGAGAGGGCAGTGTGGAGTGCAATAGAGATTGCATAATCTGTTGATCTGTTTGGGCAGTATGCAAATTGGAGGGGGTCTAGGGTTTCTGGGATAATGTTGTTGATGTGAGACATTACCAACCTTTCAAAGCACTTCATGGCTACGGATGTGAGTGCTACGGGTCTGTAGTCGTTTAGGCAGGTTGCCTTTGTGTTCTTGGCCACAGGGACTATGGTGGTCTGCTTGAAGCATGTTGGTATTACAGACTCAATCAGGGACATGTTGAAAATGTCAGTGAAGACACCTGCCAGTTGGTCAGCACATGCCCAGAGCACACGTCCTGGTAATCCGTCTGGCCCCGCAGCCTTGTGTATGTTGACTTGTTTATAGGTCTTACTCACGTTGGCTATGGAGAGCGTGATCACACAGTCGTCTGGAACAGCTGATGCTCTCATGCATGCCTCAGTGCTGCTTGCCTCGAAGCGAGCATAGAAGTGATTTAGCTCGTCTGGTAGGCTCGTGTCACTGGGCAGCTCTCGGCTGTGCTTCCCTTTGCTGTCTGTAATAGTTTGCAAGACCTGCCACATAAGATGAGCGTCAGAGCCGGTGAAGTATGATTCAATCTTAGCCCTGTATTGACGCTTTGCATGTTTGATGGTTCGTCGCAGGGCATAGCAGGATATCTTGTAAGCTTCCAGGTTAGAGTCCCGCACCTTGAAAGCGGCAGCTCTACCCTTTAGCTCAGTGCGAATGTTGCCTGTAATCCATGGCTTCTGGTTGGGGTATGTACGTACAGTCACTGTGGGGACGACGTCCTCGATGCACTTATTGAGAAAGCCAGTGACTGATGTGGTGTACTCCTCAATGCCATCGGAGGAATCCCGGAACATGTTCCAGTCTGTGCTAGCAAAACAGTCCTGTAGTTTAGCATCTGCTTCATCTGACTACTTTTTTTATAGACCGAGTCACTGGTGCTTCCTGCTTTAATTTTTGCTTGTAAGCAGGAATCAGGAGGATAGAATTATGGTCGGATTTACCAAAGGGAGGGCGAAGGGAGAGCTTTGTACGCGTCTCTGTGTGTGGAGTACAGGTGATCTAGAATTGTTTTTCATTTAACATGTTGATGGAGATATTGTAGAACTGATTTAAGTTTCCCTGCATTAAAGTCTCCAGCCACTAGGAGCGCCGCCTCTGGGTGAGTGGTTTCCTGTTTGCTTATTTCCTTATACAGCTGAATGAGTGCGGTCTTAGTGCCAGCATCTGTCTGTGGTGGTAAATAAACAGCCACGAAAAGTATAGCTGAAAACTCTCTAGGCAAGTAGTGTGGCCTGCAATTTATCACAACATACTCTACTTCAGGCGAGCAAAATCTAGAGACTTCCTTATATTTCATGCACCAGCTGTTGTTTACAAATAGGCACAGACCGCCCCCCCTCGTCTTACTGGAGTGTGCTGTTCTATCTTGCCGGTGCAGCGTGTATCCCGCTAGCTGAATATCCATGTCGTCATTCAGCCACGATTCCGTGAAACATAGGATGTTGCAGTTTTTGATGTCCCGTTGGTAGGATATTCGTGATCGTACCTCGTCTAATTTATTGCCCAATGATTGCACGTTGGCGAGAAGTATTGATGGTAGCGGCAGCTTTCCCAATCGCCTTCTCCGGGTCCTGACCAGGCATCCGTCTCTTTGCCCCCTGTACCTGCATCGCTTCCTCTTGCGAATATCTGGGATGTCGGCCCTGCCGGGTGTTTTGAGAATATCATGTGCGTCTTGCTTGTTGTTGAAAAACCTTTGTCTAATCCGAGGTGAGTGATCGCTGTCCTGATATCCAGAAGCTCTTTTCTGCCGTAAGATACGGTTGCAGAAACATTATGTACAAAATAAGTTACAAATAACGCGAAAAAACACATAATAGCACAATTGGTTAGGCGCCCGTAAAACGGCTGCCATTTCTTCCGGCGCCATTTTGTTTATTTGTCAAAATAAGTGCACTAAATATGGATTAGGGTGCCATTTGGGACACAACATTAACCTTGATGTAAAAGATAAAGTGCAAACAAGTTAATCTCTGTCATGTAATCTCAACCCAGAACTAAAGTCTCACGAGGGGCCATACTTGTTTAAGAGAAGGGATTAAGAGATGCTAGGACAAGGAGTGGAACCGGTACGAGAAGCTCTCTCTGCAAGTTATGGGCTGAATGTCCACTACCCTGACAAAATTCTAAAGATGCTAACACCTGCGAAATCATGATTTGTCCAGTGACGAAAAAAGAAAAAAAAAAGAAAAACCCAAACACTGGAACTACTGCTGCTTGTTATCCCACGCAGCCCATTCCATTCCCGACAGATTCTACGGTATCAGTTATTTTTACGTCAATCTCTGTTCACGAGAGATTACTGTCACATAGCAAACCTAGACGGATGAGCTACAAGGATGTCATGAAGAGATGAAGAGTCTGACAAGGTGTCCGTCAAGCCCCACTGCTCCAGGACGATCTAGATTGAAGTTTAAGAGGATCTCTTGTTGATGTCACTGGGATTGACGGACAAGGTCTCTTGGGGCACAAGTCTGCAATCATGGTGTCAATTCCTGTGATTTATTTAAACTCAATCAACCTTGTAACAGTTGATTTGATCTAGAGGGATTCAATGTTGGTTATCAACCAACTTCCAAAAGCACCTGATCATCATAGATTCCATGTCCAAACTATGTTTAATAGTTTCAAGTATTTGCTCTGTTTGCAGTTTCAAGCAAGAGTCAAAAGTAAAAGTTTGACTTGCTTGAAGTTTGAAGTTTGAGTGTCATGTCCATAATCTTCCCAATGCGACAATTCATTATAGAATATCTGCCATTGAAAAAAAACATTATCCACAGGATTGTGAATGTGAATGATCCAAATCAATATTAGTTAGCAGATTTTACAGCGCAACATAAATGTTTGCTTGTCATTAGTTATGCATATTATGAAAATATACAATAAAGTAAATTGTATTAAATTGAGGGCTTTTGTATTTCTGTTAGGCCATCTGGCAGTGTTTAATCGACCATTGTTAGGATTCATGTAGTGACAGGATCAGTCTTATACTGTACTGATTAGGGATAACGGCAGTCACTGACAAAATATCAACAGACATATTCGAATTCAAAAGACGTTAATGCAAGTCAACAATGATTTACGCTTTGGCATCACAGTCACTGTCGAACGCACACTGCCAATGTTATTGTCATGATTGTTGTTAGATCATGTCTAGACTAAACTAGAATTTAAGGCTTCTACAGTATCTTTCCATCTGTAATGCCAAGTATTGTCTGTGTTGCTGTTGTACTTTTATCTGAACTTAATAAATAATAAATAAATAAATAAATATCACAGTCCATAAATAAAAACTACCACCCCCCTGAGAGAAAAAGTCCAATTAAACCAATCCCCCAGGACAAACAATGAGCAGCTCAATTAACCAAAATACTCCTCAAAGAAACAGTTTGATTACCCACTTCATGCCTATTGCCAAAAGGTGTTGCTTAAAGAGAGATTTAAAATAGGATCATAATGGTAGCAGGTTTACAGTTGGAACATTATGGTGATAAATCAGTTGACTTTCTTTTTAACCTTTTTTTAACTAGGCAAGTCAGTTAAGAACAAATTCTTTACAATGACAGCCTACCAGGAACAGTGGGTTAACTGACTTGTTCAGGGGCAGAATTACAGATTTTTATCTTGTCAGCTCAGGGATTCAATCCAGCAACCTTTCAGTTACTGGCCCAATGCTCTAACCACTATGCTACTTGCCGACTTGAGCCGATTTTCATTCTGTTCCCCATTTTGCCATCAGAACAGCCTCAATTTGTCGCCGCATGGACTCTACAAGGTGTCGAAAGCGTTCCACAGAGATGCTGGCCAATATTGACTCCAATGCTCCCCACAATTGTGTCAAGGCATTTAAATATTTTGTCTTGCCCATTCACGCCCTGAATGGCACACATACACAATCCAATTTCTCAATTGTCTCAAGGCTTAAAAATCCTTCTTTAACCTGTCTTCTCCCCTTCATCTACACTACTTGAAGTTGATTTAACAAGTGACAATAAGGGATGGTAGCTTTCACCTGGATTCACCTGGTCAGTCTATGTCATGGAAAAATGTATTGTATAGTCAGTGTATATACCTAGAGCTTCAGGTAAATTGAACCAATAATATCATAGAATACATATGGGTTTTAACCCTCATTTCTAGAACAATACCCAGAGTAGTTACGAATAATGAATCAGGAAACATTGGGGTCATAAAATAAATTGTTGATGCATCTTTCCTAGTTAGTTTCCATGGCAAACCCAGCCAGTTAGAGTATTAAAAGTTAATTTGCTTTTTTGGAAAAGTGTTGCTTTATGGTGTGCCAAACATCAAATCAAATCAAATTGTATGTCACATGCGCCAAATATAACAGGTGTAGGCTTTACTGTGAAATGCTTACTGACAAGCAATTAACCAACAATGCAGTTCAATCCATGTCCTGTAGTCATGCATCCAACTTTAAGTTTAATATTGATGTTGTTTTTAATAACATACTTTTATAAGGTCTGCACTTGGGGGACATTCCACCAGATGAATTGCACCCCCCTGTTATAATTATGGAGGTACTGAAAATCCCCTTTCTTCTTGCTCAGATTTATAAAACAATGAGAGATGGTTTTATTCACCTCCCCTTAACCCTAGAAATCTGGAGTATTTCAGCAAGGGAATAAGATCTTACTTTCAATGTATTGTGTAGTGGTAGTCATCGACTCAACACTATTTAACTACTGATTATTTAACTACTGTACTGTATGTGTGCATGTGAAACCTACACAATTGCTGAGTATATATACAGCATGGTTGGTGCTGCTGCTTGGAGTGACGAAAGAATTGGATCAGGTTTTTAACAGCAAGTTCCACATAAACATCGACATAAATCCAGGCACAGAACACATCCATCCACGTGCCCTTTTGGAGAACAGCTTCAATAAAAGTAAACTTTCCATACAAACCAAACTTCCCAAATAAACCTGAAAACCATGTTACCTGTTAAACGCTGGAATGACAGCACGTGTCTTACCTCACCCTTTTCTGCCTGACTAATATACAGTGAGGGAAAAAAGTATTTGATCCCCTGCTGATTTTGTACGTTTACCCACTGACAAAGAAATTATCAGTCTATAATTTTTATGGTAGGTGTATTTGAACAGTGAGAGACAGAATAACAACTAAAAAAATCCAGAAAAACACATATGAAAAATGTTATAAATTGATTTGCATTTTAATGAGGGAAATAAGTATTTGACCCCTCTGCAAAACATGACTTAGTACTTGGTGGCAAAACCCTTGTTGGAAATCACAGAGGTCAGACATTTCTTGTAGTTGGCCACCAGGTTTGCACACATCTCAGGAGGGATTTTGTCCCACTCCTCTTTGCAGATCTTCTCCAAGTCATTAACCTCTAGGGGATCAGTGCACGACTTGACCGTTTTGGAGAGCCTGGCGTGCCCAAAGTAAAATGCCTCCCATTCAGGCCCAGAAAATAGGATATGCACATATTTGGTACCATTGGATAGGAAACACTCTGAATTTTGTAAAACTGTTAACCATTTGTCTGTGAGTAAAACAGAACGGATATGGCAGGCGAAACCCCGAGGA
>QNTS01000464.1:2181-39471 GCA_003317085.1 Hucho hucho
TCTCAGGGAGCAGCTCCTGAGGTGACGGTTTTGGAGAGCCTGGCGTGCCCAAAGTAAAATGCCTCCCATTCAGGCCCAGAAAATAGGATATGCATATATTTAGTACCATTGGATAGGAAACACTCTGAATTTTCCAAAACTGTTAACCATTTGTCTGTGAGTGAAACAGAACGGATATGGCAGGCAAAACCCCGAGGAATTTCTGTCCTGGAAAAAGTGATTTTGACACATTGCTCATTTGGGAACCCCTCCCTCATGAAAATGACCATATAAGGGCATATGAATGCAGTACACATCGCTTCCTTATGATGTCAGCAGCCTCGAGATGGTGTTTCCCTCCATTTTGGATGTTTTAGTCCAGAGAAAACGACCAAACAAGTGGGTCCCCCCTTGATGTCAACAGTACCCAGGGCGCGCGCCCGAGAAGTCGCGCAGTGTCTTATTTACCGTCTTTAGAGCTCAGTTTATATTCCGGTTGATTTATAATAGTAAATATACGTAAAAGTGTTCCTAAGGATACATTTAAAACTATGTTTGAATGTTCTTGGACAAGTTTATAGGTATAAGATGAACGAGTTCGCGTCACGTTTCAATGGACTAGTGGAGGCTGTCGTTTCTGACTATGACGCGTGAACCAAATGGAGATTTATGGATATAATACATGACTTTTTCTAACAAAAGAACCATGGATTGTCTTCGTTGGACACTTAGGATGACCTCAGCAGAAGTTCTTCAACAGGTAATTGATTTGTTTTCGCTGTGAAATGTGTTATGTGTGTGCCACGCTGGCTAATGAATTCATGGCTATGAGAAAGTATGTGAGGTGCTGTCCTCAAACAATCAAATGTAGTGCTTTCGCCGTAAAGCCTTTTTGAAATCTGACAACGCTGTGATATTGCCAAGAAACAGAGCTTTTGATGAGTATGAAACACTTGTATATTGGTAGATGTTTAATAATTCAACTTTGGGATTTTGAATTTGGCGCTTTACATTTTACCTGGTGGTGTCGGGAGTGGGTCGCTAGCGACCCACCGCTCCCTGTCTAGTTA
Organism: Hucho hucho; assembly: GCA_003317085.1. Classification (NCBI taxonomy): domain Eukaryota; kingdom Metazoa; phylum Chordata; class Actinopteri; order Salmoniformes; family Salmonidae; genus Hucho; species Hucho hucho. The sequence goes on from QNTS01000464.1 coordinate 3,231, forward strand.
ATGACTTTAGATGTTGTTGTCCATTTACTGAAACACAGGAAACAAGTGCTCGTAAGTTCTGTGAAGTGGGTGCAATATATTTGAGAAGGTGTCAAGAGACGGAGGCAAAAGATAAAACAAGAACATTTTAGGCATCCAAAAACCAAAAGCTAGTGAGGCATCAAAGTCATAATTATCTTTTCATCCTGATTTTTGCAGCTTTGTTCTCTCTGTTCCCTCTTATCCTTGATCAGTGGATTATGTAGATCTAACCAACCTTGTTCAAACCTAATTTGTATTCGCAGACCAGGCAGCCACCACAAAGATGCTCACAATGTCCAGTGGGTAATTTGTCTGGCAGCCCACAGTGTATTTCTTATTCACATTTTGAATACATGCGTATTCGAAACATTTAACTGAATGCGAAACATTAAACTGAATAATTGATTGATTTTAAAGTAACCTCTAACGGGGAGAGGGGGGGGTCTTGATTGCTTAGATTTTTACCATGGGAAGATGCTTGGCAAACAACAAATAACTCCTGTACATGTGTTCATGTACTATTACAGTGCAGTTTATTAGGTACACCCATTCAGTAACGGGTCAGAGCCCCCTTTGCCTCCAGAACAGCCTGAATTCTTTGGGACATAGATTCTTCAAGGCGTCGGGAACCACAGGGATGTTGGTCCATGCTGACGTGATGGCATCACGCAGTTACTGCAGATTGGACAGGGTACATTCATGCTGCGAACAGCCCATTCCATCTCATCCCAAAGATGCTCTATTGGGTTTGTTCAGCAACAATGTTCAGATACGCTGTGGCATTCAATCGTTGCTCTCGTTGCTCAATTGATATCAAGTGACCTAACATGCCAGGAAAAAAATCCCCATACCAGTACACTACCGCAACCAAGCCCTTACATTTGACACCAGGCAGTGTAGATCCATGGACTCATGCTGCTTATGCCAAATACTGACTCTGCCATCAGCATGACGCAACAGGAACTTGGATTCGTAGGATCAGGCAATGTTTTTCCACTCCTCAATTGTCCAATGTTGGTGATCACGTGCCCACTGGAGCCGCTTCTACTTGTTTCTAGCTGATAGGAAAGGAACCCGGTGTGGTCCTCTGCTGCAATAGCCCACCTGTGACAAGGATCAACGAGTTGTGCATTCCGAGATGCCGTTCTGCACACCACGGTTATACTACGCCGTTATTTGTCTGTTTGTGGCCCGCCTGTTAGCTTGCAGGATTCTTACAATTCTTCTTCGACCTCTCATCAACAAGCTGTTTTCTGCCAGGACTGCCGCTGACTGGATGCTTTATGTTTGTCGCATCATTCTTGGTAAACCCTAGACACTATTGCGTGAAAAGCACAGGAGGGCGGACGTTTCTGAGATACTGTATCCAGCGCTCCTGCCCCCGACGATCATTCCATGCTCAAAGTAGGCTTAAGTCACTAGTTTTGCCCATTCTAACTTTCACTCAAACAGTAACAGAATCCGTCGATGCCTGTCTGCCTACTTCATATAGCAAGCAACGGCCACGTGACTCAAAGTCTGTAGGAGCGATCCATTTTCGTGAACGGGGTGGTGTATCTAATAAACTGACAGTGAGTGGTTTTCCTGATTGAAAATTGCATTTAATCTAGAGACACTCGTTCAACATTACACAAGTATGACCTCAATCATGTCCTTAATATGGACATTTGTTATTATTATGGGAATGTTACAATCTGGAATGATTTTGATTTCTGAAATCTGGGCTTTTTGTTTAATTTAGTATCTTCCTTTAGAGTATGTCATCAAGCCTGTCACGTCAGCTATCACTGACTGTCTGAACACCACGGTGACATGCCAATTTCCCTAGCTGCTTCTTTTTACTATATTCAAGAAAATCTAATCCAAGATGACTTTCCACCAGTTCATCTTCAATACAATCTTGTGTTGCAAAATAAATTGGTATATTTATTCAAGTAGACACATACAGCAGATATCTTTACTCACTTGTTTTGGTGCTTACTCAAAGTACACCGACGACCAATATATTAATGAATGTTGAAGTGTAGTTTTGCATATGTTGAAGGCCTCTTCAAAAAGCACTAGGCAACACACATGTACAGTACCAGTGAAAAGTTTGTACACATCTACTCATTCCAAGCTTTTTCATTATTTTTACTATTTTCAACAGACATTACTATGAAATAACACATATGGAATCATGTAGTAACCCAAAAAGTGTTTAACAAATCAAAATATATTTTGTATTTTAGATTCTTCAAAGTAGCCACCCTTTTCCTTGATGACAGCACACTCTTGGGCATTCTCTCAACCAGCTTCACCTGGAATGCTTTTCCAACAGTCTTGAAGGAGTTCCCACTTATGCTGAGCACTTGTTGGCTGCTTTTTCTTCACTCTGCGGTTCAACTCATCCCAAACCATCTCAATTGGGTTGAGGTCGGGGGATTGTGGAGGCCAGGTCATCTGATGCACCACTCCATCACTCTCCTTTTGGGTCAAATAGCCCTTACACAGCCTGGAGGTGTGTTGGGTCACTGTCCTGTTGAAAAACAAGTGATAGTCCCACTAAGCGCAAACCAGATGGGATGGCGTATTGCTGCAGAATGCTTGTTAGCCATGCTGGTTAAGTATGCCTTGAATTTTAAATAATTCAAGGCACACTCACCACAAATCACCCCCACATCATCACACCTCCTCCTCCATGCTTCACGGTGGGAACCACACATGTGAAGATCATCTATTCCCCTAATCTGCGTCTCATAAAGACACGGCAGTTGGAACCAGAAATCTCAAATTTGGACTCATCAGACCAAAGGACAGATTTCCACCGGTCTAATGTCTGTTGCTCATGTTTCTTGGCCCAAGCAAGTCTCTTCTTATTATTGGAGTCCTTTAGTAGTGGTTTCTTTGCAGCAATTTGACCATGAAGGCCTGATTCACGCAGTCTCCTCTGAACATGCTGATGTTGAGATGTGTCTGTTACTTAAACTCTGTGAAGCAGAGGTAACTCTGGGTCTTTCTTTCCTGTGGCGGTCCTCATGAGAGCCAGTTTCATCATAGCGCTTGATGGTTTTTACGACTGCATTGAAGAAACGTTCAAAGTTCTTGAAATGTTCTGAATTGACTGACCTTCATATTTTAATTAAAGTAATGATTGACTGCTGTTTCTCTTTGCTTATTTGAGTTCTTCTTGCCATAATATGGACTTGGTCTTTTACCAAATAGGGCTATCTTCTGTATACCACCCCTACCTTGTCACAAACGCATTAAGAAGGAAAGAAATTCCACAGATTAACTTTTGACAAGGCACACCTTTGACTACCTGCTACAATGTAGAAAATATTAAAAGTAAAGGAAAACCCTTGAATGAGTAGGTGTGATCAAACTTTTGTCTGGTACTGTATATATTTATCCCATGTATTCTACACTAACAAAACCCTGGGTGCTGTTGCCCCCCCCCCCCTCCCCTCCTTGATGCACATGGTTATGCTTTTCTAGCACTATCCCATTGTCACAGATAACAGTACAGCTAGTATCTTTATTTGTATTTTCAATGTGTTTCAAATAGCCCAGGCATGGACCCTGGAATTAACAAGGCAATGTACATGGGTCTGGATGACAGTAAAAAAAATAAGTGGGTGACTTTTGTTACTTACTTCTTAAAGCTGCATGTTTCCGTTATCTGCTTTTGGGTAAGGGCATGAAAGTACCTGTTCACTTCCCCCCTTTTTTTTGCCCAATTGAGCCAGTGAAAATGCAGCTGTGCTTGCAGTTATATTGAGGCCAGTTAGTTAGAGCATTTCACGTTTCCACTGAGGTCATCTTAAATCATTTAAATGGTCATGGTTTTACTTAATGTAGTGTCCATGTAATGCATATGCAGAAAATAAATACTTCACACTCATGCCCTATGTGAGATTCCATATTTAAGGTCTGCAATATCGTAACACCCACAGGGTTTAGTATTTCTAGGTTTTCTAGTAAACAAAATACTGTATAAAATACATAATACAAATACTGAGCTATATTGTATGCTAACATTTTTTTTACAATTTAATTATGTTATGCTAATGAAATTGCTTAGAGAATGAGATTTTGTTAGACAACTTCAGTTTTTTCTTCTCAAAAAGATAGTGTTCAAAATGATTGGCACCGCTGTTTTCAATACTCCGGCACCCTCCCTTTGCAAGTATAATGGCACTGAGCCTTTTTCTAATGTTTTATGAGATTGTAGAACATATTGGGCAGGATCTTAGACCATTCCACCACACAGAATCTTTCCAGATCCTTGATTACCTTCGTCTGCACTTACAGACTGCCCTCTTCAATTCAAACCACAGGTTTTCAATGGGGTTCATGTCTAGAGACAGAGATGACCATTGCCAAATGTTGATTTTGTGGTCAATTAACCATTTCTTTGTGGAATTTGATGTGTGCTTGGGGTTATTGTCTTGCTGGAAGATACACTTGCAGATACAGCAAGTTTCAGCATCCTGGCAGAGGCAACCAGGTTTTGAGCTAAAATGTCCTTGTACTGGGTAAAGTTCATGATGCTGTTGACCTTAACAAGTGCCCCCGGACCAGTGGAAGCAAAAATGCCCAAATCATCAAAGATCCACCACCATATTTTACAATAGGTACAGGGTTATTTTCTGCTTTTCACATCCTTCTATTTACACCAAACCAACCACTGGTGTGCGTGGCCACAGAGCTCTATTTTCATGTCATCTGATCATAGCTCATGTTCAGATCGAAGTGCCAATTCCATTTAGCAAACTCCAGGCATTATAATTTGTTTACTAACATGAAAATAAAGCTATTTGGCCACACACACACCAAACTACCTGACGTGCTATTAGCTTTAATCAGCTTGAATGAGGATAGTCCAATAGACATGTTTAATTTCAACCTATTGTGAATACACTCACCCCAAAAAAGAGATGCATCTGCATGTTGCTTAATGCAACACAACTAACGGACACCACTTGATCCCTTGAAATGTTAGTTGATACGAAAGTATTAACATACTACGTACCAGTGTATGAGACCGTATACTGACCTGTCCATCAGTTATAATTAGGGCTGACCCCAATTAGTCAACTGGTTGATTGTTTGGTGAAATCGTGTCTTGTGCGCGATTTTCGACCACAATTTTCTTTAGTTGAGCGCACACTGTCTGATTCGCGCCCATCTCAGTGAACTAATCCATTGCGGAGGCTGAGACTAGTCCATTGTGGAGGACGCGTGGATGGCACAGTCCAATAAGAAGGGGAGTGAGGCTAAAATGCGCAATGCACGTCCCTCTCCAATGCGCTCTCTCCCGCCAATTTGTGTACATTCATTGTTTCATAACTTCATTGTGTGAATTGTTTGCCTTGATTGTTAATGTCTATCAATTCCCCATTACATACAGCATACAGTGAGGGAAAAAAGTATTTGATCCCCTGCTGATTTTGTACATTTGCCCACTGACAAAGAAATGATCAGTCTATAATTTTAATGGTAGGTTTATTTGAACAGTGAGAGACAGAATAACAACAAAAAAATCCAGAAAAACGCATGTGAATTTTTTTTTATGAGGGAAATAAGTATTTGACCCCCTCTCAATCAGAAAGATTTCTGGCTCCCAGGTGTCTTTTATACAGGTAACGAGCTGGGATTAGGAGCACACTCTTAAAGGGAGTGCTCCTAATCTCAGTTTGTCCACAGAAGCAATCAATCAATCAGATTCCAAACTCTCCACCATGGCCAAGACCAAAGAGCTCTCCAAGGATGTCAGGGACAATATTGTAGACCTACACAAGGCTGGAATGGGCTACAAGACCATCGCCAAGCAGCTTGGTGAGAAGGTGACAACAGTTGGTGTGATTATTCGCAAATGTAAGAAACACAAAAGAACTGTCAATCTCCCTCGGCCTGGGGCTCCATGCAAGATCTCACCTCGTGGAACTGCAATGATCATGAGAACGGTGAGGAATCAGCCCAGAACTACACAGGAGGATCTTGTCAATGATCTCAAGGCAGCTGGGACCATAGTCACCAAGAAAACAATTGGTAACACACTACGCCATGAAGGACTGAAATCCTGCAGCACCCGCAAGGTCCCCCTGCTCAAGAAAGCACATATACATGCCCGTCTGAAGTTTGCCAATGAACATCTGAATGATTCAGAGGACATCTGGGTGAAAGTGTTGTAGTCAGATGAGACCAAAATGGAGCTCTTTGGCATCAACTCAACTCGCCGTGTTTGGAGGAGGAGGAATGCTGCCTATGACCCCAAGAACACCATGCCCACCGTCAAACATGGAGGTGGAAACATTATGCTTTGGGGGTGTTTTTCTGCTAAGGGGACAGGACAACTTCACCGCATCAAAGAGACGATGGACAGGGCCATGTACCGTCAAATGTTGGTTGAGAACCTCCTTCCCTCAGCCAGGGCATTGAAAATGGGTTGTGGATCGGTATTCCAGCATGACAATGACCCAAAACACACGGCCAAGGCAACAAAGGAGTGGCTCAAGAAGAAGCGCATTAAGGTCCTGGAGTAGCCTAGCCAGTCTCCAAACCTTAATCCCATAGAAAATCTGTGGAGGGAGCTGAAGGTTCGAGTTGCCAAACATCAGCCTCGAAACCTTGATGACTTGGAGAAGATCTGCAAAGAGGAGTGGGACAAAATCCCTCCTGAGATGTGTGCTAACCTGGTGGCCAACTGCAAGAAACGTCTTACCTCTGTGATTGCCAACAACGGTTTTGCCAAGTACTAAGTCATGTTTTGCAGAGGGGTCAAATACTTATTTCCCTCATTAAAATGCAATTCCATTTATAAAATTTTTCACATGGGTTTTTCTGGATTTTTTTGTTGTTATTCTGTCTCTCACTGTTCAAATAAACCTACCATTAAAATTATAGACTGATCATTTCTTTGTCAGTGGGCAAACGTACAAAATCAGCAGGGGATCAAATATTTTTTTCCCTCACTGTATCACCAGTAGTAGCCTACACTTACTGCTAATTCCTATAACTTCTTAACTAACCTCCCGAGTGGCGCAGTGGTCTAAGGCACTGCAGTGCAGTGCTAGAGCCATCACTACCAACCCAGGTTCGGTCCCGGGCTGTAACACAATTGGCTGTGATTGGGAGCCCCATAGAGTGGCGCACATTTGGCCCAGCAGGGGGATTTACAAGTAGGCCATTATGTTAATAAGAATTTATTATTAACTGACTTGCCTAGTTAAATAATAAAATACAAAATCTACAATGTTTGTTTGGTTATGGTAATTTCTGTTAATGCAGCAATACAGTTGAAGTCGGGTGTTAACATACATTTTAGCCAAATACATTTAAACTCAGTTTTTCACAATTCCTGACATTTAAACCTAGTAAAAATTCCCTGTCTTAGGTCAGTTAGGATCACCACTTTATTTTAAGAATGTGAAATGTCAGAATAATAGTAGAGAGAATGATTTATTTCAGCTTTTATCACATTCCCAGTGGGTCAGAAGTTTACATACACTCAATTAGTATTTGGTAGCGTTGCATTTAAATGGTTTAACTTGGGTCAAACGTTTTGGGTAGCCTTCTACAAGCTTCCCACAATAAGTTGGGTGAACTTTGGCCCATTCCTACTGACAGAGCTGGTGTAACTGAGTCAGGTTTGTAGGCCTCCTTGCTCGCACAAGCTTTTTCAGTTCTGCCCACAAATGTTCTATAGGATTGAGGTCAGAGCTTTGTGATGGCCACTCCAATACCTTGACTTTGTTGTCCTTAAGCCATTTTGCCACAACTTTGGAAGTATGCTTGGGGTCATTGTCCATTTGGAAGACCCATTTGCGATCAAGCTTTAACTTCCTGACTGATGTCTTGAGATGTTGCTTCAATATATCCACATAGTTTTCATTCCTCATGATGCCATCCGTTTTGTGAAGTGCACCAGTCCCTCCTGCAGCAAAGCACCCCCACAACATGATGCTGCCACCCCCGTGCTTCACGTTGGGATGGTGTTCTTCGGCTTGCAAGCCTCCCCATTTTTCCTCCAAACATAACGATGGTCATTATGGTCAAAAAGTTCTATTTTTGTTTCATCAGACCTGAGGACATTTCTCCAAAAAGTACAATCTTTGTCCCCATGTTCAGTTGCAAACCGTAGTCTGGCTTTTTTATGGCGGTTTTGGATCAGTGGCTTCTTCCTTGCTGAGCGGCCTTTCAGGTTATGTTGATATAGGACTCGTTTTACTGCGGATATAGACACTTTTGCACCTGTTTCTTCCTGTATCTTCACACGGTCCTTTGCTGTTGTTATGGGATTGATTTACACTTTTCGCACCAAAGTACGTTCATCTCTAGGAGACAGAACGCGTCTCCTTCCTGAGCGGTATGACGGCTGCGTGGTCCCATGGTGTTTATACTTGCATACTATTGTTTGTACAGATGAACCTGGTACCTTCAGGCATTTGGAAATTGCTTGAAAGGATGAACCAGACTTCTGGAGGTCTACAATATTTTTTCTGAGGTCTTGGCTGATTTCTTTTGATTTCCCCATGATGGCACTGAGTTTCAAGGTAGGCCTTGAAATACATCAACAGGTACACCTCCAATTGACTCAAATTATGTCAATTAGCCTATCAGAAGCTTCTAAAGCCATGACATCATTTTCTGGAATTGCTGTTTAACTTCACAGGGAGTGGTGGGTCGCCACTCCCGACACCACCAGGTAAAATGTAAAGCGCCAAATTCAAAATCCCAAAGTTGAATTATTAAACATCCACCAATATACAAGTTTTTCATACTCATCAAAAGCTCTGTTTCTTGGCAATATCACAGCGTTGTCAGATTTCAAAAAGGCTTTACGGCGAAAGCACTACATTTGATTGTTTGAGGGCAGCACCTCACATACTTTCTCATAGCCATGAATTCATTAGCCAGCGTGGCACACACATAACACATTTCACAGCGAAAACAAATCAATTACCTGTTGAAGAACTTCTGCTGAGGTCATCCTAAGTGTCCAACGAAGACAATCCATGGTTCTTTTGTTAGAAAAAGTAATGTATTTTATCCATAAATCTCCATTTGGTTCGCGCGTCATAGTCAGAAACGACAGCCTCCACTANCTCGAGGCTGTTGACATCATAAGGAAGCGACGTGTACTGCATTCATATGCCCTTATATGGTCATTTTCATGAGGGAGGGGTTCCCAAATGAGCAATGTGTCAAAATCACTTTTTCCAGGACAGAAATTCCTCGGGGTTTTGCCTGCCATATCCGTTCTGTTTCACTCACAGACAAATGGTTAACAGTTTTGGAAAATTCAGAGTGTTTCCTATCCAATGGTACTAAATATATGCATATCCTATTTTCTGGGCCTGAATGGGAGGCATTTTACTTTGGGCACGCCAGGCTCTCCAAAACCATCACCTCGGGAGCTGCTCCCTGAGAAGTTAAAGGCACTGTCAACTTAGTGTATGTAAACTTCTGACAAACTGGAATTGTGATACAGTGAATTATAAGTGAAATAATCTGTCTGTAAACAATTGTTGGAAAAATGACTTGTGTCATGCACAAAGTAGATGTCCTAACCGACTTGCCAAAACTATAGTTTGATAACAAGACATTTGTGGAGTGGTTGAAAAACGAGTTTTAATGACTCCAACCTAAGTGTATGTAAACTTCCGACTTCAACTGTATGTTATTATACCAGTCTTTTACCGTTCCCATTGTCAGAGTGGACACGTTGGTTGCAGAGTGCACAACCTATGCTACACTTGTGAGAAAGAAGTTTGTTTATTTTGTTCCATTTAAAAAATGTGTCAATTTAGTAAATTGTCTTTTGTTTAGAGCGCTACTGTCAATGTTGAGTAAGGACACGCACCTGGTTATGCATAGAAGTAGGCCTATAGGCTACCTGACCTGAGCGCAAATGTAGGCATTTAAATGTGCACATTTGGGGATCTGATAATATTTCTGATTGGATTAATGCACCACCACTAATGAGTTGTGAAGCTTCTCCACTGCATTGTTTTCTTCACCTCAAACAGCAAGCAAACAAAGTACGTTTTTACATTCATTGAGAATGACAATAGCTCCTCAATGTATGTGAAAAATATTTCTAGCTCTCTCCCTTTCGATAACCACTCAGCGTGAAAGGGAAAAATGTCACGCTCTGATCCAGTGGAAATGTCATAAAATAGATCTACCTGATGAGCTCTTATCCCTTGCGCAAAATAGCCTACAGCTGTGTCTGTCCCATGCTCACTGGCACCGGAAACTCTGAGGGCCCAGAATATTTTATACAATTGGGAGCTTCAGGCTGGACCCAAGTTAATAGCTGATACAATGTTTCAAGTTCATTGCAGACGGGCCATGTGTAGTCAATGTGATTTATAAGATATTTATTTTTTTCAGGATATTTTTTTACCTGCAGGCTGCAACATTTTTATTTGTTGGCTTTATGTAGGCTATTTTTACATGGTCGGCATTGGCAATAAAAGTAACTTTTAGGTTTGTATTATTTTCATTTTTTTCGTTTTAATTAACCACATGATAATGATTTTCAGATACAAAGACGTTATTATAAATTAAATTAAACTGTTTCACGAAAATGTGCATATGAAAACCATAACTGGCATTGAGATCAGTAGAAATGTTAAGATAACATGAGAAAGTTTGCAGACTCCTTGTGTAGCCTATTACTGGCACCTTCAGCAGGGTAATGGCAGAATGGCAGCCAAGCAGGAGCGGGAGGAGGATGGTCGTGTCATGTTAAGGTTTTTCTCTTCTGGTTATCTTGATCTCTGGCTCCCTCTTGAGTCATTTGTGTCTTATTTCACCAAACAGCATCGGACAAGCATATCGTTGATTTTATGAAAACACAGGGTGTATCTATATAAAAATCGACATTGTAAAATACTGACAGCAGTTTGCTAAACTGTAAACTAATGATTGTGTGAAATGTATTTTATTTAACCCTTGTTTCACCAGGTAAGTTGACTGAGAACACATTCTAATTTACAGCAAGAACCTGGGGAATAGTTACAGGGGAGATGAATGAGCCAATTGTAAATTGGGGATGATTAGGGGACCGTGATGTATGAGGGCCAGATTTTAGCCAGGACACCAGGGTTAACACCCTTACTATAAGTGCCATGGGATCTTTAGTGACCACAGAGAGTCAGGACACCCGTTTAACATCCCATCCACAAGATGGCACTCTACACAGAGCAAAGTCCCCAATCACTGCCCTGGGGTATTGGGATATTTGTTTTAGACCAGAGAACACCACTTCCAGAAGCATCTGGACTCCCATCTAGGGACCGACCAGGACCAACTCTGCTTAGCTTCAGAAGCATGCCAGCAGTGGGATGCAGGGTGGTATGCTGCTGGCTCAATGCAATGCTCACTGGTAACTTGGCATGGATAGACGGCTGTGTGATTTGGTGACTGTCCCAGAGGTAGCCTAGCGGCAATGCTGATACAGTGTCTTCTGAAAGTATTCAGACCCCTTCACTTTTTCACATTTTGTTACATGACAGCCTTATTTTAAAATTGATTAAATAAATTTTTCCCTCATCAATCTACACACAATACCCCATAATTTCAAAGTGAAAACCAGTTTTTTTGAAATTTTTGCAAATGTATTAAAAATAAAAAACTGAAATATCACATTTACATAAGTATTCAAACCCTCAAGTAATTTATTGAAGCACCTATGGCAGCGATTACAGCGATTACAGCATCGAGTCTTCTTGGGTATGACGCTACAAGCTTGGCACACCTGTATTTGGGGAGTTTCTCCCATTCTTCTCTGCAGATCCTCTCAGGCTCTGTCAGGTTGGATGGGGAGCGTTGCTGCACAGCTATTTTCAGGTCTCTCCAGAGATGTTCGATAGGGTTCAAGTCTGGGCTCTGGCTGGCCACTCAAGGACATTCAGAGATGCTCTAGAGCAGGTTTTAGTCAAGTATCTCTCTGTACTTTTCTCTGTTCACTTTGCCCTTCACTTTGCTCTTTCCCTCTACCCTGACTAGTCTCCCAGTCCCTGCCACTGGAAAAACATCCCCACAGCATGATGCTGCCACCACCATGCTTCACCGTAGGGATGGTGCCAGGTTTCCTCCACACGTGACGCTTGGCATTTAGGCTAAAGAGTTCAATCCTGGTTTCATCAGACCAGAGAATCTTGTTTCTCAGGGTCGTAGAGTCCTTTAGGTGCCTTTTGGCAAACTCCAAGCGGGCTGCCATGTGCCTTTTACTGAGGAGTGGCTTCCGTGTGGGCACTCTACCATAAAGGCCTGATTGGTGGAGTGCTGCAGAGATGGTTGTCCTTGTGAAAGGTTCTCCCATCTCCACAGAGGAACTCTGGAGCTCTATCAAAGTGACCATTGGGTTCTTGGTCACCTCCCTGACCAAGGCCCTTCTCCCCCAATTGCTCAGTTTGGCCGGGCGGCCACCTCTAGGAAGAGTCTTGGTGGTTTCAAACTTCTTCCATTTAAGAATGATGGATGGCACAGTGTTCTTTGGAACCTTCAATGCTGTAGAAATGTGGTACCCTTCCCCAGATCTGTGCCTCGACACAATCCTGTCTCTGAGGTCTACGGACAATTCCTCATGGCTTGGTTTTTGCTCTGACATGCACTGCCAACTGTGGGACCTTATATAGACAGGTGTGTGCCTTTCCAAATCATGTCCAATCAATTGAATTTATCACAGGTGGACTCCAACGAAGTTGTAGAAACATCTCAAGGATGATCAATGGAAACAGGATGCACCTGAGCTCCATTTCAAATCTCGTAGCAAAGGGTCTGAATACCTTATGTAGATAAGGTATTTCTGTTTTTTATTTTTAGTACATTTGCAAAAATTTCTATAAACCTGTTTTTAATAATTTTTGAATAAGCCTGTAACGTAACAAAATGTGGAAAAAGTGAATGGTGAACCGTATGCACAGAGTGTATCGTATGCACAGCATATTTTAATTACTCTTCCACACATTGGTAACCAAGTAACAAGGTATTGAATTTAAAACAGTCGCTCATAATGAAGAAATTAATTTAATTGCACACTCGAATCAGAAATCTTTCACTGCATCACAGTAGTTCTTACAATGCTTTTAGTTATACTCAGTCTCATTGTGAGTTCAGTGAATACTCCTTCTAGCTATCAAGTTCAATTAGAATTGTTAGCACTCTTTTATAAAGCTGATTATAAAGTAGGTGTGGACGTTGCCTGTCACCTTATAGAAAAGCAACTAACTATAAGAAGGTTGTCGGTAGATTTCTCTACAGGACATAGAAAGATTACATGTTCTAGACACTCCATCGATTGTTCTGTAAGGTTAGAGGTTTGTGTTGCTCATTGTTTATTACATGAAAGCTGCTCATCTCACTCTCTTTGAGACAAATGAGGTGTGTAAATTAAGTTATTGACTTTTTTGTGATACCCTGATCTGATCCAGCACAAAATTGATTCATTTGTTTAAGAGTCAGTTTTGATTCAAAGTCAGGCTTTCCCACCTTTAAAACAATGTCCCTTTACCACTCCTCTTAAATGATTTCCTGTGCCTCGTCTGGGGTTTACAGACTAATACGCTTACAAACAACTCATCAACATCATTATTTCCTGTCTTGTGATGTCCATAAGAAAATTTGACCTTCATTTCCCCTGGACTGTTGTTATGACACAGACCAGCGAGTGTCTAAACAGAGCGCTGCTATGCAACAGCTTGCCCACCTGCCAAGCTGGAGCTGTCTCACGCTGAGAGCATACATCTGACATCTGCATGTATATAGGCCTATCCTCAATTTGCTCTGTAAAAAAATGTATGTTTTTCAACTTGAAAAGATAAGTTCATGTGTTGCTTTGAAATACAATATATATACAAAAGGTATGTGGATGCCCCTTCAAATTAGAGAATTTAGCTATTTCAGCCACATTTATATATTTTTTTTAACCTTTATTTAACTAGGCAAGTCAGTTAAGAACAAATTCTTATTTTCAATGATGGCCTAGGAACAGTGGGTTAACTGCTTTGTTCAGGGGCACAACGACAGATTTTTACCTTGTCGGCTTGGTGATTTGATTTTGCAACCTTTCGGTTACAAGTCCAACGCTCTTACCTCTAGGCTACCTGCCTCCCCAAATTAACATCCGTTGCTGACAGGTGTATAAAATCGAGCACACAGCCATGCAATCTCCATAGACAAACGTTGGCAGTAGAATGACCTTACTGAAGAGCTCAGTGACTTTCAACTTGGTGCCATAATTCTGCTACTCAAGAATAGCAGAGCACCTTTTAATAGTTCAAACCACTAACCAATCAGCCTGTTACAAGTGCTTAGCAAACTTTTGGAAAAATGTGTGTTTGATCAAATACAAAGTTATTTTACAGAAAGCAAATGAACAACAGCATGCTTATAAGGAAGGGCACTCAACATGCTCAGCAATGACACAAATGATTGGCTGAAAGACATTGATAGTAAGAAGATGTTTTGTTAGACTTCAGTGCAGCTATTGATGTCATTGATCATAACCTTTTGCTGAAAAAAACATAGGTGTTATGGATTTGCATCCTCTGCCTTATTATGGATTGCGAGTTACCTATCTAGGGTTTTCGTTAATGGACTCTCTCATGCAAATTCAGTTGAGTGTGGTGTACCGCAGGCCAGCCGGCTACGGACATTATTGTTTTCTGTTTTTACAAATAACCTGTGTGTCTATGTACGCTGACAACTCAACAGTATACATGTCGGCTGCAACAGTAAAATAAATAACTGAGACACTTAACATAGAGCTCCAGTCAGTTTTAGAAAGGGTAACTAGCAATAGGTTGGTGCTAAATATCTCAAAGACTAAAACCATAATCTTTGGAACAAAGCACTCACTCAACACTAAACCTTGTTTAGATCTATTATTGAATAATGTGGCTATTGAGCCAGTTGAGGAGACTAAACTGCTGGGTGTAACCCTAGATAGCAAGCTTTCATGGTCAAAACGCATAGACTCAATGGTTTCTAAAATGGGAAGAGGTCTGTCCATGATGGGGCGTTGCTCTGCCTTCTTGACATCTCAGTCGACCAGACAGGACCTACAGGCCCTAGTTCTCTCGCACCTGGACTACTGCCCAGCTGTGTGGTCATGTCTGGCAAAGAAGGACATAGGTCAATTGCAGTTGGTCCAGAACAAAGTACCACATATCGCAGTTAGATGTACAGTACACAGAGGGAAAGTGTCAGTAACATGCATGTCAGTTTCTCCTGGCTCAAAGTTGAGGAGAGTTGACTGCATCACTATTGGTCTTTGTGCAAGGTATTGATGTGTTGAAGGTACCGAACTGTCTGTTCAAGCAGTTGGCACACAGTTCAGACACTCAAAACAGAGTCTGGGAAACACACAGTATGAAATAGAGCCATGACTACATAGAACTGTCTGCCACCCCAGGTAATTCAAGCTGGCAATAAAACAAGTTTAAAAGAAAACCTTACTTCACAAAGGGGAATGTGAAGTAACAGTTGAAGTCAGAAGTTTATATACACTTAGGTTGGAGTCATTAAAACTTGTTTTTCAACCACTCCACAAATGTCTTGTTAACAAACTATAGTTTTGGCAAGTCGGTTAGGACATCTACTTTGTGCATGACACAAGTAATTTTTCCAACAATTGTTTACAGACAGATTATTTCACTTATAATTCACTGTATCACAATTCCAGTGGGTCAGAAGTTTACATACACTAAGTTGACAGTGCCTTTAAACAGCTTGGAAAATTCCAGAAAATTATGTCATGGCTTTAGAAGCTTCTGATAAGCTAATTGACATCATTTGAGTCAATTGGAGGTGTACCTGTTGATGTATTTCAAGGCATACTTTCAAACTCAGTGCCTCTTTGCTTGACATCATGGGGAAACTAAAAGAACTCCGCCAAGACCTCAGAAAAACAATTGCAGACCTCCACAAGTTGGTTTCATCCTTGGGAGCAATTTCCAAACACCTGAAGGTACCACGTTCATCTGTACAAACAATAGTACGCAAGTATAAACACCATGGGACCACGCAGCCGTCATACCGCTCAGGAAGGAGACGCGTTCTGTCTCCTAGAGATGAACATACTTTGGTGCGAAAAGTGCAAATCAATCCCATAACAACAGCAAAGAACCGTGTGAAGATGCTGACGGAAACAGGTACAAAAATATCTATATTCACAGTAAAACGAGTCCTATATCGACATAATCTGAAAAGCTGCTCAGCAAGGAAGAAGCCACTGATCCAAAACCGCCATAAAAAGCTATACTACGGTTTGCAACCGCAAATGGGGACAACTTACTTTTTGGAGAAATGTCCTCAGGTCTGATGAAACAAAAATAGAACTGTTTGGCCATAATGACCATCATTATGTTTAGAGGAAAAAGGGGGAGGCTTGCAAGCCGAAGAACACCATCCCAACCATGAAGCACGGGGTTGGCAGCATCATGTTGTGGGGGTGCTTTGCTGCAGAAGGGACTGGTGCACTTCCCAAAATAGATTGCATCATTAGGAAGGAAAATTATGTGGATATATTGAAGTAACATCTCAAGACATCAGTCAGGAAGTTAAAGCTTGGTCGCAAATGGGTCTTCCAAATGGACAATGACCCCAAGCATACTTCCAAAGTTGTGGCAAAATGGCTTAAGGACAACAAAGTCAAGGTATTGGAGTGGCCATCACAAAGCCCTGACCTCAATCCTATAGAACATTTGTGGGCAGAACTGATAAAGGCCTACAAACCTGACTCAGTTACACCAGCTATGTCAGTAGCAATGGGCCAAAATTCACCCAACTTATTGTGGGAAGCTTGTGGAAGGCTACCCAAAACGTTTGACCCAAGTTAAACAATTTAAATTTAAATTTCACATTCTTTAAATAAAGTGGTGATCCTAACTGGCCTAAAACAGGGAATTTTTGGATTAAATGTCAGGAATTGTGAAAAACTGAGTTTAAATGTATTTGGCTAAGGTGTATGTAAACTTCCGACTTCAACTGTATCTTGTATTTTAATTTGCACTGCACTATGTATTAGATCTAAATATTGTGTGTACATTTAAATGTATGTATTTCAGTCCTTGTCTACTAATGTTCTGTAATATGTATTATGCCATGTTTCATGTGGACACCAGGAAGAGAAGCTGATGCTTTTGCAGCGGCTAATGGGGATCCTACCAAATACCAAATACCATCATAGGATGCCACCTTTCCAACAAGTCAGTTCATCAAATGTCTGCCCTGCTAGACCATCCCGGTGCTGTTATTGTGAAGTGGAAACGTCTAGGAGCCACAACGGCTCACCCGTGTATTGGTAGGCCACAAAAGCTCACAGAACGTGACCACCGAGTGCTGAAGCGAGTAGCATGTAAAAACGTCTGTCCTCGGTTGCAACACTCACTGCCTCTGGAAGCAACATCAGCACAAGAACTGTTCGTCGGGAGTTTCAAGAAATGGCTTTCCATGGCCGAGCAGCTGAACACAAGCCTAAGTTCACCTTGCACATTGTCAAGCATCCGCTGGAGTGGTGTAAAGCTAGCCGCCATTGGACTCTGGAGCATGAATCATGATTCACTATCTGGCAATACGACAGACTAATCTGGGTTTGGCGGATGCCAGGAGAAAGCTACCTGCCCCAATACCTATTGCCAACTGTAAAGTTTGGTGGAGGAGGTATAATGGTCTGGGTCTGTTTTTAATGGTTCAGGCTAGGCCTCTTAGTTCCAGTGAAGGGACGTCTTTACCATACATACAATGACACACCCTTTTGTGTTTTAGCATGACAGTGCCACTGTGCACAGAGCGAGGTCTATACAGAAATGGTTTGTGGAGATCAGTGTAGAAGAATTTGACTGGCCTACAGGAACCCTGGCCTCAACCCCATCGAACACCTTTGGAATGAATTGGAACGCCGACTGCGAGCCAGGCTTAATTGCCAGGCCTAAGTGCCGACCTCACTAATGCTTGTGGATGAATGGAAGCAAGTCCCCGCAGCAATGTTCCAACATCTAGTGAAAAGCCTTCCTAGAAGAGTGGAGGCTGTTATAGCAGCAAAGGGGGTACCAACTCCATATTAATGCCCATGGTTTTGGAATGAGATGTTTGACGAGCAGGTGTCCACATACTTTTGGTCATGTAGTGTATGTCAATTCAGGAAATCAAGTTCAGTTGACAGAATCTACTATAATATTAGTAACATTTTGAGTAGAGTGACTCATCTTTATAAGTTGAACACCCATGTACAAAGTACTTGGGGGTACTCCCAATTTCGTGATATGCAATTGCTAGTTACAGCCTTTTCCCATCGCTGCAACTCCGGTATGGACTCGGGAGAGGCGAAGGTCGAGAGCCAAATGTCCTCCGAAACACAACCCTGCCAAGCCGCACTGCTTCTTGACACACTGCTCGCTTAACCCAGAAGCCAGCCGCACAAATATGTCGGAGGAAACACGTACATCTGCCAATCGTGTCAGCGTGCATGCGCCCGGCCCGCCAAAGGAGTCGCTAGAGCGCAATGGGGCAATGAAATCCCGGCCGGCCAAACCCTCCCCTAACCCGGACAATGCTGGGCCAATTGTGCGCCACCTCATGGGTTTCCCGGTCGCAGGCGGCTGCGTCACAGGCCGGGATCAAACTCGGGTCAGTAGTGACGCCTCAAGCACTGCGATCCAGTGCCTTAGACCGCTGCGCCACTTGTGAGGCCCCAAAGTATATTTTACAGTGTACTTTACTGTACATACAGTATCTGTTCTTGTTATACACTTGACTTGATGTATTTCTCTGTGTTCTTCCCTCTGTCTCTACAGAACATTCCAGGACCTGTCCAGGCAGATGGATGTGTCCTACGGCACTGTGAGAGACTCAGCAGTCTATGAATACTTCAAGAACAAGGGCACCAACCCGCTGGAGCAGGACAGCACATACGCAGAGCTGTGGAGGACCATCAGCAAGAACAACGGCCATGACTACTCTGTGTCCAGTCCCTCAGAGGGCATCCGCAAGGTAGGTTGACGAATACAAAACAGGTACATGCAAATAAAGAGAGGATGCCTAAGTACAGGCTGGCAACTCTTTTAAGTAGTAATTGCTTAGCTACTGTGTATTTCTACAAAAAGAGAAACCGTTTAATATTTGGCAAAAAAAACAAAATCAATCTTTCCATTGTCATTTCACAGTATGGACTCATACTGTTCTCCCAAATTCTACATTATCTTTGACTATCTGTCTGAATAAACTGCAAGTGCTGTTTTGTGACGTTGTCAAAATTACATTGGTTAATCTCAAATACTGCCGGTAATAAATGGCTAAGAAAGAACAATACTTTGCCTACCCATATTCTGAGAAGTAATATGACATATCATAGATCTTCACATTTGTACTGTGTACACATTTTAATTAGCTTTCTGTCACATTTAGTCGTTATACTACAAACAAAGGCTTTTTGTCTCAAACTCAGCAAACTGAGCCTTTTAGCAGTACGGTAGATGTATTTGTGTTAGTTAACTGTAAGAGGTAGAAGTTACTTGGAGACAACATCAAAACACACATCAGGCACCTTCTGTCTCTGGGCTCTATTTTGACAAACCTAGCGCAATGGTAAATCTTAGCGCTGGTGGCAGCGCTATAGGTTTGTGGTTTGTCAGAAATATTTTTGCTATTTTCACAACCAGAAGTATGGGTGCAGTAGCTGGCTGTGGCGCGAAAGGGCTAGTTTGATGAATAAACAAGTTGTAGGTGTGTCACGGCTTTGACCATTCACTGGCCAATCAGAACGTGCTCCATGGCTCCATTTGGTTGTTATTTACAGTCTTGTATGTATTGCGTTGTCATCAACATGGAATGTCCGTTATAGCCTAGTTTGATAAATAGCCTACAGAAACAAAATAACAAAATGTAGACCTATCCCCTATTTGCCATCATGTTGAACATGTTTGCAGTCCACATTGTTCTAAGTAATTGCATGGCTTCATTATAGAAATATATTGCTAAACGTAGCATTCACACTGATATAGGCCTACTGTAAACTGCATTATGTCTGAGCCATGGACATACCAAAGGTTGTCAATAAGCAAGATTAAATTCACTATTGATAAGACCTAAAAAGACATTGAATAATTCAATTATAATAAAACGGAACCACAACTTGTTTTAAATAGGCTTTATGTCTGAGCCCTGGACATACCAAAGGTTGTCAATAAGCAAGATTAAATTCACTATTGATGAGACCTAAAAAGACATTGAATAATTCAATTATAATAAAACGGAACCGCAACTTGTTTTAAATAGGCTTTGTCTAAATACAGTTACAGGCACCATAATTGCTTCCCGGGGGCATATAATATTAGGCCTAAGACAATGTAGACTATGGAGGATTTGACACACATCCAAACTTTTCACAGGAGCTGGAAAAATATCCAATATAAAGAGAAAGGGGAAATGTCCTACAGTCACTGATCCCTTTCATACAGTGGGCATCACGCACAATGAGTCCAAACCTTTCACAGAAGCTGGACAAAAAATAATGTTCAATATAAAGACAAAAGGGAAATGTCTGTTGACTGTTTTGCTGCTCGTGATATTTTAAGAAAACATGGGTAATGTATACAGTGGGGCAAAAAAGTATTTAGTCAGCCACCAATTGTGCAAGTTCTCCAACTTAAAAAGATGAGAGAGGCCTGTAATTTTCATCATAGGTACACTTCAACTATGACAGACGAAATGAGAAAAAGAAATCCAGAAAATCACATTGTAGGATTTTTTATTTATTTATTTGCAAATTATGGTGGAAAATAAGTATTTGGTCAATAACAAAAGTTTATCTCAATACTTTGTTATATACTCTTTGTTGGCAATGACAGAGGTCAAACGTTTTCTGTAAGTCTTCACAAGGTTTTCACACACTGTTGCTGGTATTTTGGCCCATTCCTCCATGCAGATCTCCTCTAGAGCAGTGATGTTTTGGGGCTGTCGCTGGGCAACACGGACTTTCAACTCCCTCCAAAGATTTTCTATGGGGTTGAGATCTGGAGACTGGCTAGGCCACTCCAGGACCTTGAAATGCTTCTTACGAAGCCACTCCTTCGTTGCCCGGGCGGTGTGTTTGGGATCATTGTCATGCTGAATGACCCAGCCACGTTTCATCTTCAATGCCCTTGCTGATGGAAGGAGGTCTTCACTCAAAATCTCACGATACATGGCCCCATTCATTCTTTCCTTTACACGGATCAGNGTCCCCCCGTGTGGTTCTGGGATTTTTGCTCACCGTTCTTGTGATCATTTTGACCCCACGGGGTGAGATCTTGCGTGGAGCCCCAGATCGAGGAAGATTATCAGTGGTCTTGTATGTCTTCCATTTCCTAATAATTGCTCCCACAGTTGATTTCTTCAAACCAAGCTGCTTACCTATTGCAGATTCAGTCTTCCCAACCTGGTGCAGGTCTACAATTTTGTTTCTGGTGTCCTTTGACAGCTCTTTGGTCTTGGCCATAGTGGAGTTTGGAGTGTGACTGTTTGAGGTTGTGGACAGGTGTCTTTTATACTGATAACAAGTTCAAACAGGTGCCATTAATACAGGTAACGAGTGGAGGACAGAGGAGCCTCTTAAAGAAGAAGTTACAGGTCTGTGAGAGCCAGAAATCTTGCTTGTTTGTATGTGACCAAATACTTATTTTCCACCATAATTTGCAAATAAATTCATTAAAAATCCTACAATGTGATTTTCTGGATTTTTCTTCCTCATTTTGTCTGTCATAGTTGAAGTGTACCTATGATGAAAATTACAGGCCTCTCTCATCTTTTTAAGTGAGAGAACTTGCACAATTGGTGGCTGACTAAATACTTTTTTGCCCCACTGTATAAGGCTACTATGTGTGCCTCCTCTGGCAAAATCCATGCCATGACTATTTGTTTTACCGCTAAGACCAGCTTTTGGTCAGTCTTAAAGAGCAACTGAATTTAATAAGAAACTTATTCTTTTGAAAACGGCCGATGTGGCATTGATATGAGTCGGAAACATGTATTATATTGCCTTCCTAAGCACTACATAAATATGTTACAAAGCATCTGTTACTTTGTCATGCTTTATACATCAAATCAAATCAAATTTTATTTGTCACATACACATGGTTAGCAGATGTTAATGCGAGTGAAGCGAAATGCTTGTGCTACTAGTTCCAACCATGCAGTAGTATCTAAGTAATCTAAAAATTTCACAACAACTACCTTATACACACAAGTGTAAAGGAATGAATATGAGTATGTACATATAAATATATGGATGAGCGATGGCTGACCGGCATAGACAAGATGCAGTAGATGGTTTAGAGTACAGTATATACTGTGGCATAACTGTGTGACATAACCCACTATGTCAAATATGACATAAATATGTGCTTTATAAAGGGTGACATGTTGTGCTGCAGGATGGCACACGCTCTAAAGAGAAGTCATGTTAGTCACATTACACCAGGCAACAATTACCTTGATGAAAGCCCCCAAACAAAAGAAAATTGAAAGTGTCTTTCTTCTAAAACAAAGTTACATGTTCCTTAGTACACAAACTCTAGACTGACCAGCAAGCCATACCGTGGGGTGCTGGACCTAGTCAGGTCTTTGACACAACAATATAACAAGCCATACCGTGGGGTGCTGGACCCAGTCAGGTCTTTAACACAACAATATAACAAGCCATACCGTGGGGTGCTAGACCTAGTCAGGTCTTTGACACAACAATATAACAAGCCATACCGTGGGGTGCTGGACCCAGACAGGTCTTTAACACAACAAAATAATAAGCCATACATTGTGGTGCTGGCCCCATTCAGGTATTTGACACAACAATATAGCAAGCCATACCGTGGGATGCTGAACCCAGTCAGGTCTTTGACAACAATATAACAAGCCATACCGTGGGGGGCTGGACCTAGTCAGGTCTTTGACAACAATATAGCAAGCCATACCGTGGGGGGCTGGACCTAGTCAGGTCTTTGACAACAATATAGCAAGCCATACCGTGGGGGGCTGGACCTAGTCAGGTCTTTGACAACAATATAACAAGCCATACCGTGGGGGGCTGAACCCAGTCAGGTCTTTGACCCACAATATAACAAGCCATACCGTGGATTGCTGGGCCCAATCAGGTCTTTGACACATTCACCCTCTCTCCCGCTGAAAGATCAGTCACAAAATGTTGGCACAAGTCAGGAAGTTCAGCCCTCCCACCACAGTGCAAGCGAGCTGATGTTAGACAGGTAAATTGTTGAACGGGGTGGAAAATGCCAATGCGCCAGTTTTTACTGTACATTATGAAACTGCAGACTAACTTACGTTTGACACTTGCGCCTCTAGCGAAAGCCAAAAATAGAGCCCTCTGAGCTAAAAGGTTTTTCTATCAAATGAGCAAATAGCCCAGTCTACAATGAGACTCAAACTAGAAAATAAACCTTTACAGGAAATGTATTAAAGTATGTATGTTTTCCACATGTTCATTAGAGTACTACACTTTCTTGGAGTTGGATACTACAGTATATTCACAGCAATTCCCACATGGAGGCCTTCTATCATCCATTAGGTTCTATCATGGAAAACAATGTTTGCATATAGGCAGAATGTATAGCACCTGGATCATTAACTGGGTCATGACTGTCATTCCTCTGCAGGCAAAGAAGGGCCCGTATGCCTTTCTATGGGACATGGCTGTGGTGGAGTACGCCGCACTGACGGACGATGACTGCACCATCACCGTCACAGGAAACAGCATGAGCAGCAAAGGCTACGGCATCGCCATGCAGCATGGGAGTCCATACAGAGACCTCTTTTCCCAGAAGTGAGCAATGCCACCAACATCTCTCCTCATTGTACACCATCTATGCTGAGTATACCCCCCCCCCTCCATTTAACCCCCAGAACAGCCTCAATTCGTCAGGGCATGGACTCTACAAGGTGTCGAAAGCGTTCAACAGGGATGCTGACCCATGTTGACTCTAAAGCTTCCCACAGTTGTGTCAAGTTGGCTGGATGCCCTTTGGGTGGTGGACCATTCTTGATACAAACGGGAAACTGTTGAGCATGAAAAACCCAGCACGGTTATAGTTTTTGACATAAACCAATACCCTGTACCCCGTTCAAAGGCATTTCCATTTTTGTCTTGCCTATTCACCCTCTGAATGGCACAAATACATAATCCATGTCTCAATTGTCTCGATGCTTAAAAATCTTTTTTTAACCTATCTCCTCCCCTTCATCTACACTGATTGAAGTAGATTTAACCAGTGACATCAATAAGGGAACATAGCTTTCACCTGGTCAGTCTATGTCTTGGAAAGAGCTGGTGTTCTTAATGTTTTGTATACTCAGTGTATTTATTTTTTTATTTTATCTTACCAGGTAAGTTGACTGAGAACACATTCTCATTTACAGCAACGACCTGGGGAATAGTTACAGGGGAGAGGAGGGGGATGAATGAGCCAATTGTAAGCTGGGCATGATTAGGTGACCGTGATGGTATGAGGGACAGCTTGGGAATTTAGCCAGGACACCAGGGTTAACACCCCTACTCTTACGATAAGTGCCATGGGATCTTTAATGACCTCAGAGAGTCGGGACACCCGTTTAACATCCCATCCAAAAGACGGCACCCTACACAGGGCAATGTCCCCAATCACTTCCCTGGGGCATTGGGATATTTTTTAGACCTAAGGAAAGAGTGTCTCCTACTGACCCTCCAACACCACTTCCAGCAGCATCTGGCCTCTCATCCAGGGACAGACCAGGACCAACCCTGCTTAGCTTCAGAAGCAAGCCAGCAGTGGGATGCAGGGTGGTATGCTGCTGGTATATTGTAATGAGCCTGGCATTGAGAAGCACAATTAACACCCCAAAGGGAGCTTTCTTGGAGCAGCTGTAACATGTCCGGCTTTGCGACCCTAGGGTTGCAAGTTCGAGTCTCGCCTTGGAACCTTGTGCTAATCCCTCGTTTCATTACAATATTTATGCATTATAGATATACCATCACTTTATCAGCAGTTCTATACAGTATGTTATTCTCCTCCCCTCTCCCTCTCCTTTCATCCCCCGTCTATTCCTTCCATCACCTTGAGGAAATATCCTAAGTCTAAGTGCATATGGTTTAACGCACACATCCTTTGATTCCTAATTACTTTCTCTGCTTCATAAAAGCCATAAACATAATCACTGAAGGTTGACGGTGCCTGAGGGAATTGAGCGCAGTAATTGGCTGAGAGGTCATTCAGTGGTTATACTCAGTCATTTTAGGAGGAGTTTGACGAGGGAAATGCAAGGCCCACTAACATAGTGTTTTTATAAAGTCAATTAGTAGTAAAAACAGAAGTGAAGATGCGCTTTATAAAGGTCAGGAGTTAATGTAGTTTAAAGACTCATTCATAGAGGCTTAATTCATGATTGTAATGCCCCTGTCTGTATGTTATATATATATATATGTACACTGAACCAAAACATAAACGCAACATGAAACAATTTCAAAGATTTTGCTGAGTTACAGTTCATATAAGGAAATCAGTCAATTTAAGTAAATTAATTAGGCCCTAATCTATGGATTTCACATGACTGGGAATAGCAGTGGAAAAATTCCCTGTCTTAGGTCAGTTAGGATCACCACTTTATTTTAAGAATGTGAAATGTCAGAATAATATTAGAGAGAATGATTTATTTCAGCTTTCATCATATTGCCAGTGGGTCAGAAGTTTACATACACTCAATTAGTATTTGGTAGCATTGCCTTTAAATTGTTTAACTTGGGTCAAACATTTCTCGTAGCCTTCCACAAGCTTCCCACAATAAGTTGGGTGAGTTTTGGCCCATTCCTCCTGACAGAGCTGGTATAACTGAGTCAGGTTTGTAGACCTCCTTGCTTGCACACGCTTTTTCAGTTCTGCCCACACATTTTCTATAGGATTGAGGTCAGGGCTTTGTGATGGCCACTCCAAAACCTTGACATTGTTGTCCTTAAGCCATTTTGCCACAACATTGGAAGTATGCTTGGGGTCATGGTCCATTTGGAAGACCCATTTGCGACCAAGGTTTAACTTCCTGACTGATGTCTTGAGATGTTGCTTCAATATATCCACATAATTTCCCTTCCTAATGATGCCATATATTTTGTGAGGTGCAGCAGTCCCCATGCGCAGTTCCAAACCGTAGTCTGGCTTTTTTATGGCGGTTTTGGAGCAGTTGCTTCTTCCTTGCTGAGCGGCCTTTCAGTTTATGTCTATATAGGACTTGTTTTACTGTGGATATAGATACTTTTGTACCTGTGTCCTCCAGCATCTTCACAAGTTCCTTTGCTGTTGTTCTGGGATTGATTTGCACTTTTCGCACCAAAGTACGTTCATCTCTAGGAGACAGAACGCGTCTCCTTCCTGAGCGGTATGATGGCTGCCGTGGTGTTTATTCTTGCGTACTGTACTATTTGTACAGATGAACATGGTACCTTCAGGCGTTGGGAAATTGCTCCCAAGGATGAACCAGACTTGTGGAGGTCTACAATAATTTTGAGGTCTTGGCTGATTTCTTTAGATTTCCCCATGATGTCAAGGAATGAGGCACTGAGTTTGAAGGTAGGCCTTGAAATACATCCACAGGTACACCCCCAATTGACTCAAATGATGTAAATTAGCCTATCAGAAGCTTCTAAAGCCATGACATCATTTTCTGAAATTTTCCAAGCTGTTTAAAGGCACTGTCAACTTAGTGTATGTAAACTTCTGACCCACTGGAATTGTGATACAGTGAATTATAAGTTAAATAATCTGTCTGTAAACAATTGTTGGAAAAATGACTTGTGTCATGCAAAGTAGATGTCCTAACCGACTTGCCAAAACATTAGTTTTTTTCACGATCTTCTATTAGGGACGGACCAAGATGCAGCGAGGTATCCAGTTCAATGCTTTATTTCAAACGTAACTGGTAAAATAATAAACAAACAAAGATCGTAACTCCCGTGTGGCTAAACAGGCTCACACCGGCTAAACATACAAAATACTTCCAAATAAACAATGACCCACAAAACCCCAGTGAAAACCACAAACATATATATGGTTCCCAATTAGAGGTAACGACAATCAGCTGCCTCTAATTGGGAACCATCAACCCAACATAGAAATACATAAACTAGAACAAAAAACCCTCCTAACCAAAACACAAACTAAACACGCCAGCCTGAAACTCAGGCCTGGACGTGACAAGTTTGTTATCAACAAATTTGTGGAGTGGTTGAAAAACAAGTTTTAATAACTCCAAACTAAGTGTATGTAAACTTCCGACTTCAACTGTATACTTAAAAGTAAAATTATTAATAATTTCAAATTCCGTATATTAAGCAAACCAGACGGCACCATTTTCTAGTTTTTTTTATTCATGGATTGCCGGTGGCACACTTCAACACTCAGATTTAATTTACAAATGAAGCATGTTTGTTTAGTGAGTCCATCAGATCAGAGGCAGTAGGGATAACCAGGGGTGTTCTCTTGATACGTGCATGAATTGGACCATTTTCCTGTCCTATTAAGCATTGAAAATGTAATGAGTACTTTGGGTGTCAGGGAAAATGCAAGTTGTAAAAAGTACTTTTTGGGGGGGGGGGTGTAGTGAAGTAAAAGTAAAAGTTGTCAAAAATATAAATAGTAAAGTAAGGTACTGATGCCCCCAAAAACAACGTAAGTAGTACTTTAAAGTATTTTTACTTAAGTACTTTACACCTCTGGAAATACAGATATGCAGGTCACAGATACCTTAAAAAGAAAATGGAGTGGCGTGGATCAGAAAAAAAGTCAGTATCTGGTGTGACCACTATTTGCCTCATGCAGCGCGACACATATCATTCGCATAGAGTTGATCAGGCTGTTGATTATGGCCTGTGGAATGTTGTCCCATTCCTCTTCAATGGCTGAGCGAAGTTGCATGATATTGGAGGGAACTGAATGGCACAACAATGGGCCTTAGGATCTCGTCACAGTATCTCTATGCATTCAAATTAGCATAGATCATTTCAATTGTGTTTGTTTTCCATAGCTTATGACTGCCTGCCGATACCATAACCCTATTGCCACCATTGGGCACTCTATTCACAACGTTGACATCTGCAAACTGCTCGCCCACAGAATGCCATACACACTGTCTGCCATCTGGCCGGGATTAATCCGTGAAGAGCACACTTCTCCAGGGTGCCAGTGGCCATTGAAGGTGAACATTTGCCCACTGAAGTCAGTTACGACGCCAAACTGCAATCAAGTGAAGTGGCAATGGGGTTATGGTATCGGCAGGACGATGAGCACGCAGATGAGCTTCCCTGAGACGGTTTCTGACAGTTTGTACAGAAATTCTTGGGTTGTGCAAACCAACAGTATCATCAGCTGTCTGGGTGGCTGGTCTTAGACAATCTCGCTGGTGAAGAAGTCGGCTGTGGAAGTCCTGGGCTGGCATGGTTACACGTGGTCTGCAGTTGTGAGGCTGGTTGGACGTTCTGTCAAATTCTCTAAAACGACGTTGGAGGCAGCTTATGGTAGAGAAATGAACCTCATATTCTCTGGCAACAGCTCTGGTGGACATCACTGCAGTCACCATGCCAATTGCACGCTCAAAACTTGAGACATCTGTGGCATTGTATTGTGTGACAAAACTGCACATTTTAGAGTGCCATTGTATTGTCCCCAGCTCAAGGTGTACCTGTGTAATGATCATACTGTTTAATCTGCTTCTTGATATGCCACACCTGTCAGGTAGATGGATTATCTTGGCAAATGAGAAATGCTCACTAACAGGGATGTAAACATTTTTTTGAAATAAACTTTTTGTCCGTATGGAACATTTCTGGGAGCTTTTATTTCAGCTCATGAAACATGGGACCAACACTTTACATGTTGTGTTTATATTTTTGTTCAGTATATTTACATTTCCCCTTTCAATTATATATTATCAGACATACAGTGTATTTGGAAAGTATTCAGACCCCTTCACTTTTTCCACATTACGTTACAGCTTTATTCTAAAATTTATTCAACCGTTTTTTCCCTCATCAATCTACACACAATACCCCATAATGACAAAGCAAAAACTGGTTTATATAATTTTTTGCTAATTTATAAAAAATAAAACACTGAATTATTACATTTACATAAGTATTCAGACCCTTTAAAGCAGCTTTGGCAGAGATTAAAGCCTCGAGTCTTCTTGGGTATGACGCTTGGCACAACTGTATTTGGGGAGTTTCTCCCATTCTTCTCTGCAGATCCTCTCAATTTCAGTCAGCTTGAATGGGAGCGTCACTGCACAGCTGTTTCAGGTCTCTACAGAGATGTTCGATAGGGTTCAAATCCAGGCTCTGGCTGGACCACTCAAGGACATTCAGAGACTTGTCACGAAGCCACTCCTGCATTGTCTTGGCTGTGTTCTTAGGGTTGTTGTCCTGTTGGAAGGTGAACCTTCGCCCAAGTCTGAGCTCCTGAGCGCTCTGGAGCAGGTTTTCATCAAGGATCTCTCTGTACTATGCTCCATTCATCTTTCCCTCGATCCTGACTAGTTTCCTAGTCCCTGCCGCTGAAAAACATCCCCACAGCATGATGCTGCCACCACCATGCTTCACCGTAGCGATGGTGCCAGGTTTCCTCCAGATGTGACTCTTGGCATTTAGGCTAAAGAGTTCAAATCAGACCAGGGAATCTTGTTTCTCATGGCCTGAGTGTCCTTTAGGTGCCTTTTACTGAGGAGTGGCTTCCGTATGGCCACTACCATAAAGGCCTGATTAGTGGAGTGCTGCAGAGATAGTTGTCCTTCTGGAAGGTTCTCCCATCTCCACAGAGGAACTCTAGAGCTCTGTCAGAGTGACCATCGGGTTCTTTGTCACCTCCCTAACCAAGGCCCTTCTCCTGCGATTGCTCAGTTTGGCCGGGTGGTCAGCTCTAGGAAGAGTCTTGGTGGTTCCCACTGTGTTCTTGGGGACCTTCAATCCTGCAGACATCTTTTGGTACCCTTCCCCAAATCTGTGCCTCGACACAATCCTGTCACGGAGCTCTACGGACAATTCCTTCGACATCATGGCTTGGTCTGTGCTCTGACATGCACCGTCAACTGTGGGACCTTATATAGACAGGTGTGTTCCTTTCCAAATCATGTCCAATTAATTTAATTTACCACAGGTGGACTCCAATGAGGTTGTAGAAACATCTCAAGGATGATCAATGCAATTTCTAGTGTAATTTCTGTTTTTTTATTTTAATAAATGTTGCTTTATGCTAAGAGTCCCGAAACCTAGAACCGAGCATCGAAAAGGTCCTTTCATTACTCATTCCCCTGGTCTTGGAATTCCCTCCAAGCCAACCTAAAACCCCAGGACCTGGTGTCCCTGGAGGAGTTCAAAGGACAAATTGATTAACAGTTTGTTGAGACATGTAGTTCTTCCTAGTATTCACTAGTTTGTGTTGCCTTATGTAAGGAAGCATGTTGTGCTACTTCACACACACACCACACACATGCCTGCATGCGCACACACACATCCACTGTTTATTTGCTGTTGTATTTTTGCTGTTGCCAGTGTCTTCTATCTGTGTTGTCCGTCTTGTCTTACGTAGTTTTTTATGTTTTCTTTTATCCCAGCCCCTATCCCCACAGGAGGCCTTTTGTCTCTTGCCAGGCCATCATTGTAAATAAGAATTTGTTCTTAATTGGCTAGCCTGCTTAAATAAAGGTTAAATCAGCACAGGTTGCAATCAATAAATACGGCTTATGAAATCAACCTATTATGAATTCATAACTAGCGTTGTTGGTTTGGATTTAAGAATAATCATTCAAGTTAACATGATTCTGCTAATTACTTCCATGAAAAAGGCTCATAATGGATCATTTAACTAAATACTGTACTTGGGCATTGACTTCAACTTTTCACAACGTTTGAATGTCTTTGGTCATTAGTTGCAGGATGCTGATTGGATAAATCTGTCCATAATCACATGTAAGCTACAGGACAGTTTCGCTTGCACAGACTGGAATATGTTTCCTGGGATTCATCAGATAACATTGAGGAGTTTACTACATCAGTCACCGGCATCATCAATAAGTGCATCGACGACATCGGCCCTACAGTGACCGGATATACATATTCCAACCAGAAGCCATAGATTACAGGAAACATCCACACTGACCTAAAGGCTAGAGCTGCCGCTTTCAAGGTGCGGGACACTACCAGGATGCGTACTCAGAGCCTGCGCTGACCAGCTGGCAAGTGCCTTCCCTGACATTTTCAACCTCTTCCTGACCCAGTCAGTAATACCTACATGTTTCAAGCAGACCACCATAGACCCTGTGCCCAAGAACACCAAGGTAACCTGTCTAAATGACTATTGCCATGTAGCACTCACATCTGTAGCCATGAAATGCTTTGAAAGGCTGGTCCTGGCTCACATCGACACCGTCATTCCAGACACCCTGGACCCACTCCAATTCGCATTCCGCCCAAGCAGATACACAGATGATGCCATCTCTATTTCACTCCACACTTCCCTCTCCCACCTGGACAAGAGGAACACTTATGTGAGAATGCTGTTCATTGACTATGGCTCAGTGTTCAACACCAATGTGCCCTCCACGCGCACGCCCCCATCCACATCGACAGGGCTGTAGTGGAGCGGGTAGAGAGCTTCAAGTTCCTCTTTGTCCACATCACTAAGAAATGATCATGGCCCACACACACCAACACAGTTGTGAAGAAGGCACGACAACACCGCTTCCCCCTCAGGAGGCTGAAAAGATTTGGCACGGGCCCTCAGATCCTCAAAAAGTTCTACAGCTGCACCATTGAGAGCATCTTGAATGTCTTTCTCACCGCTTGTTATGGCAACTGCTTGGCATCCGACCCCAAGGCGCTACAGAGGGTAGTGCATAAGGCCCAGGACACCATTGGGCTGAGCTCCCTGTCATCCAGGTCCTCTACACCAGGCGGTGTCAGAGGAAGGCCCTAAAAATTGTCAAAAACTCCAGTGACACGTGTCATAGACTTTTCTATCTTCTACTGCATGGCAAGTGGTACCGATGAACCAAGTCTGGAACCAACAGGACCCTGAACAGCTTCTACCCCCAAGCCATAAGACTTCTACTGTAAATAGTTAGTTAAATAGTTAACCAAAAGCTACCCAGACTATGTGCATTGACCCTTTTTGACTCATCACATATGTTGCTGCAACTGTTTATTATCTATCCTGTTGCCTAGTCACTTTATCCCTACCTATATGTACATATCTACCTCAATTACCTCGTACCCCCGCACATCGACTCGGTACTGGTACCTTGTGTTTAAATCCAAGTTATCTTTACTCATTCTGTATTTATTCCTTGTGTTATTATTATTATTTTTCTATTACAGTATTTTTTCTTTTTTTTCTATATATATTGTTGGGAAGCACCCGTATTTCACTGTTAGTCTACACCACTTGTTTACGAAGCATGTGACAAATACAATGTGATTTGACCAGTTAGGACTGTGTAATCATATCGGCCAAGGATTTACCCAAAATTAATCCCAAAATCACTGTCTTGACTGCATTCCCACACATCTTGTTTTGATTCTTCTCAGTTATAAAAGCTCCAAAGCATCCATGAAAACAACCCAAAATGTTTCGTCACACTGTCTTTTAGATAAGAAATCTAACTCTCTTCAACGCAGTGAAGATAAACAGGTTCCGTTGTTTGCGATGAGTGCCATCCCAACTCCACAACCAGAATGAACTGCCGTTCTAGTGACTAAAACGCAGGTCTTAGGATAGGGACAATAATCCTTCTACAAAGCAGAACCAGTTTCAACCAGCTTGATCAGGTTTAATCTGGGGCTCTTGGAGGCTACACGCCCACACCTTCAATAAATCACCAATGTGGTGGAACATTTAAATCCTCTCCACTCTTCCGAGGTGTGCTACATCATGGCCCTTCAGAGTGCACACTCAGTACGCAGGTCCACAGCAAGTGAAGAGCGGGGTCAGAGCTTAAGGGATGAGGTTGCTCCATGGAAGATCCTCAATAATGCCTATCCCTACGACACTGAACTGAACACTGTCCCTCTATCTACGCTCATGATGGCCTGGATGAATATCCGTCTGGGAAATTCAGGGCTAACAGAGTGGTGGTGGTGGCGGTGGTGGGCGTGTGATGTGCTTCGAGGACAGTTGGGAGGCTGCTCAGGGGGTAATAACAGGCTGAACCAGAATGTCATCTCCTCTACAGGGACGGATTCATCTTACTTGCCACCGTCCCCTTTCCCATCATCATAATCCATTTCCCTCTCTCCTTCCTCTCTCCGCACCCTCGTCTATCCATAACCTTACAAATTCGCCATGGGCTCCTTTTAATCTCAGAAATTGCTGTGGCGGTAGTGTTTGCCCACAGGGGCGGTTCTCTGATAATGGTCTTTTCCTCTTTGCCACGGCTATTTTTCTTTTAATTAAGCAGTTCTTTACTCTGTTTTATTTGGGATTTCATTTTTGGCAATGAAGGAATACTAAAGCTGACATTTAATGAAGTTTACTGTCGGGTTTAATTCATTGAGCAGGCATAATTCAAACAAATCACACTTAAAATGCTGTGCTGTGGGAATTGTCACAAATGAATGCTTTCATCTACAGAAGATAAAAGCAGGTCTATTTTTCATTCTTCCTTTAGTGCCATGATAGCATATGAGTAGTAAATATGCAACTAGGGTCCTAGTCCTTAGTCTCAATTATTTGCGTAACAGCCTTAAAACTTAATACAACAGCCTGTTTTGAGCGAAGTTGAGGAAGCATATGTCTCTTACACCCAGATATTTCCCCTCCTTGCAGGATCCTGGAGCTGCAGGAAAAAGGAGACCTGGACATCCTGAAGCAGAAGTGGTGGCCGCGTACGGGCCGCTGTGACCTCAATAGCCACTCCAACGCCACGCCCGACGGGAGGTCCCTGAAGCTGCACAGCTTTGCCGGTGTCTTCTGTGTCCTGGCCGCCGGACTGCTGCTGGCCTGCTTGGTTGCCGGCCTGGAGATGTGGTGGAACAGCAACCGCTGCGGGCAAGAGCAGCCCAAAGAGGTGACCGAGCACAGAGCCCGGAGGACAGGGCAGCAGGGGGAGGACACTGCCACACTCTACTTTAAGGATCCAGCCGCAGACCACAGTCCCGATTTAGTCGAGCTCCAGTACACGCAGTTGTAGATTGTGCTCTGATTGAAATCAAATTTGGTCCCTCTAATCTATTACACCTCTTCTCTGAAACCAAATCCATCTGTTTTTGTATGGCATACATACCTCACACAGCTCACAGATAAAGACGAATCCCCCTTATCATTTTCTTACTAATATATTTCCATCTTGATTATTGATCTTTTTTGGAAACTCTTTGAATTTGATCATCGTTGTATGTTAATCACACATCATCGGTGTATGTTAATCATAAACTCTTAAGCTGCCTTCAGGATAACAAACTGCCCAACCAATATGTTTTTTGAAATAAGCTATTCCTGCATTTTTCACAAGTCTCTTACTAATATGTCAGAACAACTGATTTCGGACAGTGATGAGCATCAGTCCCCAGCAAATTTTCCAGTCACATACTTTGTATTGAATTATTGTCAAAACCTTTTTCACTCAGCCAAAGTTTTGCCATTTTCAATTCAGCAATATTCTCTGTAGGGATATTAACTAACTATGTCCAGATTAAATGCATAGAAATAGAATGAATAGAACAGACAAATCACTGACTTGAATGGTTATACCCATTCTGTTAATTCAATTTCTATGCATTTAATCCTATCCAATAGGTGAAATCGAGATAGATAACTTTTGAAAAACTGGTCCCAGAGGATTACACTTTCAAAGGGAGATTTGAACACCTTTTTAAATGTCTTATTTCAGAGTAAATCCATGTATCTATTTGATTCATGTCAATGTGAATCAGCCAAATATGAAATATGACATTTCTGAGAAAACGGCAGTATCGAGTTTGTTTTAAGTTCCCCATAACATTAGTGTTCCTGAAATAATCAAAACCCATTGATTACCAACACAGTTCCTTACCCTGAATTGTAAACACATTTACACTGCCTACCACAGAGAACCATTTTAATTGATTCTCGTAAGACTTTCCCCTGCTAAGTGCCTGCTAAACTGATTGACACCGATTACACCTTATACCGCATTGCCAGTTCACGTTAAGCCTTTCTTATTAGTTTAATCCACTCAAGTTACTGCGATGATGTCAACATGTCTGCAGAGGCCTCTCACATGA
The DNA here is from genome assembly GCA_003317085.1 of Hucho hucho. Taxonomy (NCBI): domain Eukaryota; kingdom Metazoa; phylum Chordata; class Actinopteri; order Salmoniformes; family Salmonidae; genus Hucho; species Hucho hucho. The sequence goes on from QNTS01000464.1 coordinate 38,509, forward strand.
GAGAGTTACTCTCCCCTTGCATGTGCCATGAGACAGGTTAAGGCTTGACATGGATCCGTAAACTAAAGTGTGAGCAGAAACAGGATGTTTGCATGGGTCTGTCACCCCACAGCAATAAGAGCCACTATATCTGTCCAACCCAGTCCATAATCCCTAGTAATTCCCTGTGTGACGTCTTATTGCAATTATATGTCAATGTGGACATCCATACGTTCTTATTCTTGACTGTTCTATGATCTCGTGCAGGTTACTAAGGATTACAGACTGGCAAGGGTTTCTGGTCCATTGACATATAATGACATTACCACTGCTTCACCGGAAGGGAGGAAGGACATTTGGACAGAGAGAGAAAGAGACTGGGATGAAGCAGAAGCTATTGACACAGGTCAGAATAGAGCTCCTAAGATCCGATTTGTGCTGCTGCATTAAAGAGGCACTCTGATCTGTCCGATTGGGGGGGGGGCATCTTGATCTAAAACTCCACAACACCATCTCATCTCTGGCAATCTTTCTATTCTCTGATTGTTATTCTGTTTCTTCCCCATTTTTGGTTAGTGGCTTTTGTAGTGGATGGATGCGTGCATGACAAGGGCTTGTCTCTCACCCTCACGTAGAAACATTGTATGGGGAATAAGAGGAAGTTAATTCAGCGACATTTTCTATGAACTACCTCATTATGATGCTTTATGAAGGCTTTTATTATGCCTTTTACAGACATTGTTATAACACTTGTTATACGCAGTCATGGCTGTTTGCATACATACAGTGGGGCAAAAAAGTATTTAGTCAGCCACCAATTGTGCAAGTTCTCCAACTTAAAAAGATGAGAGAGGCCTGTAATTTTCATCATAGGTACACTTCAACTATGACAGACGAAATGAGAAAAAGAAATCCAGAAAATCACATTGTAGGATTTTTAATTTATTTATTTGCAAATTATGGTGGAAAATAAGTATTTGGTCA
>QNTS01000464.1:39996-58903 GCA_003317085.1 Hucho hucho
TGACCAAATACTTATTTTCCACCATAATTTGCAAATAAATTCATAAAAAATCCTACAATGTGATTTTCTGGATTTTTTTTCCTCATTTTGTCTGTCATAGTTGAAGTGTACCTATGATGAAAATTACAGGCCTCTCTCTTCTTTTTAAGTGAGAGAACTTGCACAATTGGTGGCTGACTAAATACTTTTTTGCCCCACTGTATCTCTAAATGTGTTCGTCAAGTTTGACGAAGGTGGTGTATAGAACGTGTTACAGCTACAGAGATGAGCCACAATACAGGACGTATGCATAATCATCATAGTCGTATGCATAAGGAGGCCACTTTGAGAACAGCTTACTCAAGCCTAGATAAATCCTTCAATCAAGTGTCAGGCCACCATGGATGGATAGAGTGGTTTTCTAGTTTTATGTTTAACGAATTGTTTTTGCATTACGAAAGCTTTCACTCTGCGGAGCATGTTGTTATTTTCCCTCAATGTAAATCAACACACTCTTATTAAAACGCGGGTACAGTGGTTTGATTTGAGGCAGTTATTTGGTTAGGCGTGCTGCCAATGTGACAAGATTATAAACATATTTTAATGTGGCGCCAGTCTGCTAAAACAATAGCCTTGGCTGAGATGTTTTAATTAGCTTTAAGAGTTTTTTATGATACAGAGTTGATACTGTCATAAATTCATTCCTACATTCAATGTCTCTGTTGATAAAGTCTTCGGAACAAATGAAATCAAGATTATATTTGTACATTCCGGAAGGCTCAAGCTGATATGGGAAGCACTGAGGAAACACAGTTGTTTGTCTGTAACTTGACATTGATGAAGGCCGTCATTGTAAATAAGAATTTGTTCTTAACTGACTTGCCTAGGTTAAAATCAAGATTGACTAAATGGCTTAACATTTAGAACCTCCTCTAGAAGACATTGTGTTGTGGTATAATGGTATAATGTGCTTATGACAGGCAGTTGATATTGACAAGAGGAAGAGTAAATTATGTAGAATCACAGTGGAGTTTAGTTACACTGATGTGGCACGGATCCCATTGAAAATGCATGGCTTCTGATGGTCAAATGACTAACACATACAGTGTGTCATTATGAGAGGAGTCAGTTGATGTCAAGGTATTTCTGCATCTGTTGTCAAACAACATCCATTATAATTGCATAGTAAGAAGGATACTCTGTATTTCCAGTGCATTAGGGTAGTCACTAGACTAGAGAGTTTCCATAAAATTGCATAAAGATGGTTGAAATATAGAAGTTCTTCATTTCCCTAAGTGCAATATAATCAAATCCAACCTTTCTTTCATTTGTAGAGCATGTAGTACCTAGCATAAAATAGTAAATCATCATCCGTCTTCGTAGAAACACATTTCTGATTATGTCTTCCATTCCAAAACATGTCTTATTTTCATTGGTTGGTTTCGTGCTCCACATATAGAATCTTAACCTCTGCAGTTTGTTGTGTTGTATATGTACTGCAGATAAGGATCAACTTGGATTGTGTCTCCATATTCAATTATTTAACTAATATCATCGATGAGTCAGACCATTACTGGAGCCAAGTTATGCCTGCCTCCAAAGTAGCCTTTTGCAATAGCCTAGTGTAGCCTCCAAGTGCTAGGACACGTCTCCTGATTGGCTGGTGATACCTGCTACCCTGAAGTATGTTTTGTCCTCTACCTGTAAATGTCCCAATGTAGCATTTTTGTCAGCCACGAACCTCAAGTGTCAATTAGCTTATAACACGTATGCATAACCACAGTCATCAAAAGACGCAGACACATCTGTCAGCCTCAGCAGCTCAGATGTATTAAATATATTGATATGATATCAGATCGATTCACCTGGCCAACATCAGTAAGTCATTTATTGAGAGGTAGAGCTGAGCGATTAACCAAAATGTTGGTTATTTTTCATTTTTTAAATAACTAATTGGCCGAAGTCAGTTTAATAATTTGAATTCCATTTCATTTTTTTTTCTGCTCAGTTTCTGTAGAGATAAATCAGATCAAGGTCGAACTGTGCAATGTAGTAGGGAGTTGTAGTTTCCAATAGGCCAATATTCTACATAGTTTAGTGCAGAAAACCTGGTAATTAACTACAATGACCAAAGTCCATTGCGCGTCCGTTTACTTGTCCGGTCTGTGTGGAGCAGACAGAGACCTCGTTGATGGAGAGAAGAGAGAGGGCGCAAGAGGGATAGAGAGCAGTTGCTTTGCGAGGTATCTCTACCTGAAAATACATGATCTAAGTGATTGATAGTTGATATTCAGCAGTCATAAAAGTATGCCTTATTTACTTTGAAGAACTACAAAATAGTGATTTTGTCAGACAGGCAGCAGCTCTATAGAGATGAGATGATGACTTGGAATGAAATAAAGTCATCAAATAAAACAAATATTTTATTAAAGTAAAGTAATGTCAATAAATGATGGTTAATAAGTGATAAGCAGTAATGGGCAGTCACTACCATCATGTGACTTTTATTCGATTTAGAATGTTACAGCATTCAAACCACATAATGCATAGTGGATTTAATATATAACCATTTGTATTCATTTTTTTTTTTATCGAAATTGAACCGACCTCAAAAAGCATTAATCGCTCAGCACTATTGAGAGGTAGAACAGATACTGTAAAAGCCCATGTGTGGCCATCTAAAGAGGACACCAATACATTACCTCAACTTTACTTCAGTATACTGTAGCATCAGCAATGAAGCCTAAGGTTACATGGTGCCCCAGATCAGTCAGTAGAGGTTACGATGTAGCTTGGCTCCAGCATTGGTGTCGTCTGTCAAAGATTTGACACCTCTTACTAAACAAACATCAAACTGTCTATGTCCACTGGCCAAGTTTGATTTCAAGGTGCACATTCTTTACACCTGTAATTGAGTCACCTCAATTCCAATTGGGCACTTAAAAACAGACATTACTCAATCAGCATGTTGAGTGAAACACTCAGAGGCTTGGGAAACAAACCACCTCTTCTAAGGAAGAGGAGAGCGAAACTAAATGCATGGAGCTGGTGAAAAGCCTGAGAATCGCATGGGGAACAGCCCATCTCAGCCTCTGTGTCCCTTCCTCCCCCTCTTTCTTTCACCCTCTAGGACAAGGAGGTGAATCTGGAACAGGTGCATCGGCGTATGAACAGTCTTATGGACGAGGACATGGCGCACAAGCAGATCCCTGGCCCGTCTATCGAGATCTCTGCGCTGGACATCGACAGCATGCAGCCCAGCCGGCAGCTGGAGTCTGTGCGGGACTACCCGGGCAGGGGCCTGTCTGTGAGCACCTATCTCCCGGGGGAGGGCCATGGGGTGGGCCTGGGTCGGACACTAGCTCAGGGCCCTGGCAGCACACTCCCCCACCACCCCCCCAGCAGCTCCACCATCCCCTCCATTCAGTGCAAACACAGAGCTCCCAACGGGGGGCTGTTCCGACTGAGTCCCGCCAAGACACCCATGCCAATGTCATACCAGGGAGTTCCCGGAGGACCCATCCCAGAAGCCATTGAGCCCACCCACAGTACATCCATCTGATGGTGCCTCAACGTCACATCTCCTACCCCTCAACTGAGTTTTGTGGGGTATTATTTGTGGGGGGGGGGGGGAATATGTATAAAAAAAATAGGGAAAGTGTGCAAACAAGAGAAATAAGAGATTTTTATTACCTGTTGAACAACCGACATCAAAGGAACAGCAAACATTTTTTGTATATATTTGTAAATACTGAGAGAACGAAGTGAAGTTAAAGTGTATTTTGAATATTCTCAATTTTTCAAGTTGAGTTATAAAAAAACTAAATAAGATTTAAAAAAAAGAAGAAAAAAAATGACTGTTTGAATGGCTTTGTAAATTTTGTTCTATATGAATAATGACGCGAATTCATTGTGATTGTTTTCTAAGTGCCGAAAAAATGTCTCTCCACAGCTCATTCTTAGATTACCATTCACCACAGGACATAATGTGGAACACCAACTGTTATGCACCTCTTTAACAACCTTATACTTCAGTATCAGATAAGAATATTCCAAATAGATGGAATCATTTTGTTTGTAAGACATATATACATTTTTCAAGTTTTTTTTTTCTAACTTAAAGTCTTTATGAATCATTGATTAAGGCTGAAACTGAAGTAAACATTGTTTCTCATGAGTTCTACAGATTTATGAAATGGATGGTATTTCATAGAACTCAATTTCAGCCCTATGTTGTCATTAACAGAGGGAGATACAGTCTCAGTCAGCCCCCAACAGCAAAGAAAGGCAGTCTTAGTGGTACTAGTGCCGTGTACAGCATAACATCAGCCACGTTAAGGGAATGTTCAAAGGGAACCATTAACTGACATAAATAATGATTGAATCATGTCCTTTCCAGTGTATGCTACATGTTTCCTTGATTGAGTGGGAGGGATGTTTAAAACAAAACTTTTATTTTTACATTTAACAAAAAAAGTCTAATTTTAGGAAAAAATATATGTATTCATTTCGTACGTAAGGATTTATTGTTGAAAAGCTGTACACAGGTTTTCTCCTTTCAGAGCAGTGAAGTCATTTGAACTACAAAGGGAGAAAAGTATATATAATATTGTTATATCTCATATTTATCGTTTGTAATAGAGCAATTATCACCAAGGGAGATTGAAGATAAAGGAGTGATATCAAAATTATGAACTATTAGTGTTGGTAATAGCAGTTCAGGTGGCATATCCTAATGTCTAAATACTAACGGAGCTCTGTTCATAAAACAAACAGAATTTTCCCATCAATTAAGCTGGGCACTTTGCCGAGCAGCAGTTTATGTCACATTTCCAACTGAAGATGAACTGCAAAACTTTACCGAGACTTTCATAAGTGCAATTAAAATGCAATTATGTCCTGCAGTATACTTTCTGTTTCTGTTTATTTCCTTTAGCCTGTCATTCTGGAAAACTCATTGCTAGGAAGTGAGATAGTGAATGTCAGTCTCAGTGGTTATATTGTGTTGTCGTTCGTCACATCGTATATACACAATACAACGTGTACCAGGAGTACTGATAGGTGATCTATACTCATACTGTTAAAAAGGTTTTCATTTACTGGATTGTCCGTACCTCTTGGAAAATGTAACCAATTTCTCTGCAGAGCCATTTAGGGAAAGCAAAGAACGATAATTAAGTGAGAATAAACAGAACTACCATACCTCAAAGTGAGAGAATCATGTTTCGCATCACTCGTTCTCCGCTCATGCTTTTCAAACAAAATTGGCGAGGTTGTAAGCCTGTATATTTTGTACAAGTACAAGTACTTACTAATGTGAACCAAAGTGATCTCATTTTACACTGTGTTCTGCATACAACCTGTGGCTCTGATCAGATGACAGTGGTGAAAAGTCCCACGTTACTTTACTGTAAGGGTTTAGTGTGTTTCACTGCCCTACTGTATACCCCCCCAGATACTGTATCACTGCCCACACCACAATATTAAAGAAAATATTATAAAAAGCTATCATACCATATAGTCTGTAAAAGTACATCTAAGGGAGACTCTTATTTTATTTATGAATATGCTGCTTGGAGTTTCTTAATCTTTAATAAAGAAATATGGTTTACATATGTTTGTTTCTATGATTCACGGGCATGTGACGATAGATAAACAGTACAGTACATTTGCCAGGATTATAAACCGTTTGTCCTACATTCATTTATTTTTAAACATTTTGAAAACATTACCATTTTATTTTGATCTTTGATAACCAATTCGAGTACTAACTGATATCATAGAAGTTATGTCTGCCTTGCTTTATTTGCTTTAATGCTCTCGCTATGATATAAATTATAACCATCCCTTTGAGGTGGTGCTCTGTTAACTGGCCAACATTAAAGAAATGATTCCAACAGATAGCTGAGAATGGCAGAATAGACCAATCAACAAGTTATCTTCATCACAATAGGGCCTTTACTTACACCTAGGGCTGTTGCGGTGACCGTATTACCGCCACACCGGCGGTCACAAGTCATGAAGGCAGTCAAATTCCACAGGCTTCTCCAAGCTCTGATGCTGTTGCTGGTCATTAGTAGCCTATCAAACTTGCTATCTGCCTGGTACTCAGCACTCTATTGTTCCTCTAATCACTCTGACATCAATGCAAATACATTTGAAAATCTAATCAAACACTTCATGAGAGCCCATGAGCTCATGTTGCGCAACATTTCTATAGGCTATGCAATTGCGGGAGAAAACAGAGTGATGGCTGCTAATAAACATACAAGGATCCCATTGCCTTTCTATAGGCTAGGCCTACTATATTTATTTCTCAACTTTCCTAATACTAAGCACATTGCTTATATTTACAACAGGAGTATAGCCTACCTGGCTGGCATGAAAATAAACCATGGGGAAAAGCGTCCTCCATTCGCTATTTAAGTGCATAGATTGTGTATTTTTTCCGCTGCCCCTGTTTTGATACAGGTGCATGATAATGGTCCATTTTTAATCAAAACAAATGTCACACATATATGATTTAGTATATGTAAAGATTAAATCAAAAATAGTCTGATGGGTGACAATATTAGCCTATCACTTGTGAATTATATATTATCACTTGTGAATGATTCCCAGCATAAGAAACAATGCCTTTTTTTGCTACTTTTTCTAATCATAGTCACACCTCATGTAGCCTAGCCCATAGGCCTTTATGTTTTAATAAGGTCTGTATCACAACTGAAGTGGCCAAATAAATTCTTAAAATTAAGCACATTAATCCTCTTTACAAGAGATGTAGAGCCTACTAGCATATATAAGCAGCGCATGAGTTTCAAGTTTGGGGAAGACCATTTTCACCATAAAAATGCACCTTCATAATAAAAGCAGTACATGCCTAATTGCATTTGTGGTCACTTTTGATTATGGTGTTTTCTGCTGTTGGGTTCTGAGAATATGAAATATGAGTGCAGGGAAGCGATCACATGTGGCAGGCATTGATAAGGGGAGAGAGACATGGATTAGTGATGAAGAGGGGTCGAGATCAGGTCAGGTCATGTTAAGGGAGAAATACAAGTTTATAGCCCGTATCACTTAGTGTCCTGCGTAGCAGTAGACACAATGTTTGTACAGATGTGTAGGAGGAGACTCAGCCTAGGAGGAAGGGTTAAATATCAGTGCTTGTGTGAAAATGTTTTTGTCTAATGCAGCTGTATTGACCCTCTGGGAAGAATAAACTTGGTTAACCTTTCATAGTGTCCGTTGAGTTTTTTACTCAGAGAACTAGAACAGTTGGCTCTGCAAGCAGCACCATGATTTGTAGTCAAACCAGAGAGTCCAGATCAGTGGAGCAGGAGCTGGCAACAAACAAGGTAGGCACAGTTCCTACACCTGTTTCCACTCATTTTGACATCTTGGGGAGATGAGAATTAATGGCTGAACAATTATAGGATACGGTCCTAGAAAGCCTAAGTTTATTCAGTAGGCCCATTGTGTTATGATCGGTCGTAGCTTTGTGGTATATAGTAGGTTGGTTCCGGCTAGTACCATAAAGTATAGGCTCGGAAGGTAAACTCTAGCAGGCTGGTACCTATAGGGTAAGTCCTATGGGGTAAATCCCGAGTGGGTTAATTCATGTGACTACTATAAGAATAGGGTGAGTCCTGGAAGGTAAGCCAGAGAAGGCTGGAACCTGCAAAGGGTAAGTCCTAGGGGGTAAACCCTGGGTGGGGTTGGTTCCCTGCTAAATCTGTAACGAGAGGGTGAAAGTCTCAGCCGCAGTGGCCATGCGGCAGTAGAGTGTGTGTGGATGGATAAAGTGACATGCTTGTGTACTAGGATAAAAAGTTTCCATTCAGGGTTAACTTCTTAGGGAGCGGCAGCTAAGGTGTCGGTTTTGGAGAGTCTGGCATAAAAAAAGTAAAAGGCCTGCCACTCAGGCCCAGAAACTAGGATATGCACATAATTAGTATTATTGGATAGGAGTTTCTAAGAGTGTTAAAATATTGTCTGTGAGTATAACAGAACTGATATAGCAGGCGAAAACCCGAAGAATTTCTGTCCTGGAAAAAGTGTTTTTGACACATTGCCTCATTTTGAACCTCTCCCTATTGAAAACAGCCATATATGGGAGTAAGATTGCAGTACCTATTGCTTCCACTGGATGTCAACAGTCTCTAGACAGTGTTTGGTGATGTTAGGTTGCTCTGGATGGTAATAGAAGAAGAATTTCGAACTAGTCACCGGATGTAAACAGAAGTGGAGGCGCGTTCACGGGGTCGCGCGCGCTGTGGTTTTTTCCTTTCCTATCGTCCAGTTTATAATCCGGTTGAAATATTATAGTAAATATACATAAAAGTGTTCCTAAGGATACATTATCAATGATGTTTGATTGTTCTTGGACAAGTGTATAGGTATAGGTTGAACGTGTTCTCTTCACGGTTCAATGGGCGAGTAGACGCTGTATTTTATGAACATAACGCGCCAACCAAACTGAGATTTATGGATATAATAAATGACTTTTTCTAACAAAAGAACCATTGGATGTCTTCGTTGGACACTTGGGAAGCCCTCAGCAGAAGTTCTTTGAGAAGGTAAGGGATTTTATATTAGCGATTTTATGCGTTTTATGAGACCAGCTTTGGTTATGGATTTATGCTAATGCATAAAATATGAGAGGGGCTATCCTCAAACAATCAAATGTTGTGCTTTCGCCGTAAAGCCTTTTTGAAATCTGACAACGCTGTGATATTGCCAAGAATCAGAACTTTTGATGACTATGCAACACTTGTTTATTGATGAATGTTTAATAATTAAACTTTTGGATTTTGAATTTGGCGCCTTACATTTCACCTGGTAGTGTCGGGTAGCGCCCCACTGCTCCCTAAGTAGTTAAGGAGCAGTGGGGCGTTACCGCCCCAGCCACAACAACATCTGGAAAATGCATATTTTCTGCATTAGCATAATAACATAACCAGCACGGGTGTCACAAAACTCATAAAAAGCGATAAAATAAATCGCTTACCTTTGAAGATCTTCTTCTGATGGCAATTCGAAGGGTCCAAGCAAGACAATAAATGTTCCTTTTGTTCAAAAAATTCCCTCTTTATATCCATAAAGCTCAGTTTGGTTGGCGCGTTTTGTTCAGAAAATCCACCGTCCACTCGTCCATTATACAAGACATAGAGACCGTTAAAAATATACCTATAAACTTTGTCCAATCAAATCAAACAACGTTTCTAATCGATCCTTAGGTACACTAATATATATATTAACAATAATATTTTACACAGATAATATCCTGGGCGATAGAAAAGGAAAAATCCGAAGTGTGCGCTCACGGTCCCACGCGTAAAACAGAAAAGTGACTTCCTCACTCCCCTTGCCAATTCTTGTCTTACGCCTCGATTTTTCTAGATAAACGCATGAAACCTTGTCTAAAGACTGTTGACATCTAGTGGAAGCCATAGGTACTGCAACCTGGGAGCTGGGTTCCAGTATTTCCTAAAGCAAATCAATGGCAAAACAGGCACCTCACAGAATCCCATTTTTCCGTATGGATTTTCCTTTGGTTTTCGCCTGCCAAATCAGTTATGTTATACTCACAGACATTATTTTAACAGTTTTAGAAACTTCAGAGTGTTTTATATCCAATACTACTAATTATGTGCATATTCTGGGCCTGAGTACCAGGCATTTTACTTTGGGCACACCAGACTCTCCAAAACTCCGAACACTGCTGCCGCTCCCTAATAGGTTACCTACTTAGGGAGTAGCGGCGCGCTAGCAGGCCACTCCCGACACTACCCGGTGAAATGTAAGGCGCTAAATTCAAAATCCAAAAGTTGAATTATTAAACATTCATCAATATACAAGTGTTGCATAGTCATCAATAGCTCTGCTTCTTGGCAATATCACAGCGTTGTCAGATTTTAAAAAGGCTTTACGGCGAAATAACAACATTGTTTGAGGATAGCACCCCACATATTTTCCACATTAGCAGAAATTCATATCCAGCGCGGGTCACACAAAACCCATATAAGAGCTAAAAAATATAACTTACCTTTCGAAGAACTTCTGCTGAGGGCTTCCCAAGTGTCCAACGAAGACATCCAATGGTTCTTTTGTTAGAAAAAGTCATTTATTATATCCATAAATCTCTGTTTGGTTGGCGCGTTATGATCAGAAAATCCACCGTTGAGTCGCCCATTGAACCGTGAAGAGAACACGTTCAAATTATACCTATAAACTTTCTACAAGCAAATCAAACATCATTTTTAATGTATCCTTAGGTATCCTTTCATGTATATTTACTGTAATATTTCAACTGGATGGAAAATAAAGTGGAGCGCGCTCACAATCTCGCGCCCGTCAAATGTTGTAAACAAAAGTGGTCCCCTGACTACTTCCTCTTCCTATCTGTTCTGCTTACTGCTAGACCTTCCAGACTTATAAAGACTGTTGAAGCCATAGGTACTGCAGTCTCAGTCCTACATAACATTGTATGCAATAGGCACCTTGGAGAAAAAGGTAATCTACAAAAAAACTGCAAATCCGGATGGATTTTCCTCAGGTTTTCGCCTGCTATATCAGTTCTGTTATACTCACAGACAGTATCTTAATGGTTTTAGAAACTTCAGAGTGTTTCCTAGTGGTTGTATTAATTTGCGATCTATCACATCCCACACCTGTCCCAGACTATGTTTGGAATATTTATTTCTTGCACGGAATATAATTGGTCGACTTTTGTACTATGGGGGATAGTAGACTGACATAGGCTAGTGCTTTGCCTTTCGTTAGGCCTACTTATCTTGTTGGAAGACGAAAGTAAATGTGGACAGATCTTACAATATCTTCAGTATGCACCTCAGAATTGGATAGGGACGCACACAGTTGTCTGACTTGTAGCCTATGAGAAAGACCCGATCATGTGATGGAGCCATGTGAGAGACACTTCGGATTGCGCAGCACACTCAGGGAGAAGGGCACCATGTTTTTTTTAGGGTACATTATGGTGACAAAGGGGATGCGGCCATGAAATTAGAGGCATTGTGAATGTGTACAGCCTGCGCAAAAAAAAACAAGCGACTTTTTTCAAATCATCATTAGAGTCTCATCATGCAGCCTTACAATGTATTAAAAATCAAAACATATATAGCCCAACGTTTGTAGAACAACTAAAGTTACATTAATATCCCTAAATTAAGCATATAGAGGTACCTATTTCTTTGTTAACCGCTCAACACAGAATAGCCGCATGTGCTCACTCCCTCAACTCGTTTGGAGAAAATATTTATATTTTATTCACCTTTGTTCAATTGCAATAACCGACACCTGCATAGTTGCAAAGTTGATGTTTTGGCGGTGTCAGAAGTATACCTGCATTGGTTCTGTCAAATTGGTGAGCAGCTGCTCTTGATCATTGTCACAAAGCCACACCCATCCCACTCATGTTAGAAGTTCAGAACGAGAAAGTGTAGGCTATATAGAAATACTGCACTCAAATTGAAAATCATTCAACAAAATGAGGATTTATATCAGCCTAATCGAGGTGTAGAACTTGTAAGCAAGGCTGGATGGGATTTATCTTAATGCGACACTGTGCAGCCAACAGCAATGTCCGCTTTAGACATAATGCCAGGAGCCACTTGTGGATTTGACAGCTCTAACACAGTTCTGGCCCTGACATCACCAAAACAAACGCTATTTGGATGTCGGCTACAGCGGATCTGATTGAACAGAGCCCTTAAACACATTAATGGGCGTCACCCCAGTGACATCAGATAAAACGTAGTGATGTCATAGACGCTGGGGAGGTTGCCATTGGCATGCATCTTGTATGCTGTAGGCCTAACATGACCTTACATTTTCAATGGAGGTTAAATATACAATCCTGAAATAAGGCACTGTGTAACGTCTTCCTTATTATAAATGGTGGACGAGAAGATACTATATGCTCTCTTAAATGTTTTAGAAAAGCCCAGATTTTAGCTTCTTCTATGATAAAATGCTCAGAATAGAGGATAAAGGACCTTTCACCCAACTCCTTTCCCGATCAATGATTCATTTTAGTTTGCATTGTGTACTGTGGTCCTCTATCTGTCAATTTACATGCCTACCCCGTTCAGCAGGTGTGAGGTAGGTGTTTAATCACATGGCCAAGCGTGCCATCCGCTAAAACCAACATTGGAATACATCCTTTATACATTCTCTTTCTCGCGCTCTCGCACATGTGCTCTCTCTCTCACTCTCTCTGTAATCCCCTGCTCTATCAATTAGGGATTTAAGCAGGAGGTGCAGGATGTCAGCTGTCCTGTGTGTTTAATCTCAACCGTTCTTCATCTCCCCGACTCATCATTGCACATATCTTTTATCACTACTTGCTCAATAGATTTCCCTCAGAAAATTTTGAATAATTTAGATTTGGGACATGTTCTTAACTTCACAGGTGAGCATGCTCTGATAAATTGGCGGCCTTTCCAAAGGCCGATTTCGCAGGGATCATAGTTAACTGTAAATGAGGGTATGGACGAAAGCAGTGTCACAGCCTTTGAGATAGTGGGTGAGAATAGGAGTTTTGATTTTATTAGCCTTTATCTAGGAAGTCCCGTTGAAGTCAGAAGACCTCTTTTACAAGGAAGACCTGGCCACAACTAGATGTCACTGATTGTGGCCCCAGGTTTTTCTTTATTCAGTAGGTAGTGTCACTTTGCCTCTTGTCGCAGGAGTTAACAGTGTTGTTGACTGGGGTTGTAGACACTGACTTTCATCATGTAAAACACTGGAGCTTGTCTTAATCTGTTCCTTTGGGATGTGGTACACAACCTTAAACCTTTGGGGATTACTTGGCCAAAGAATATGTTATACAAGTGGGCTACGCTACAGTGTACATATGGCTTTAGTGTCTGTTACCACTAAACATCTTCACATTTGGACATATTAGTAGTTGTATTTGACAGATTCCCCTGTAGCCTCTGGCACTGCCCCTGGAGTTTATTGTAGATGAAGTACCTCATTACAGATTTATCTCAAACAGCTGGGAGAAATAAAAATGTAAATGAGTCTCTCCCTAGCAGAGTTGTGAGGAAGTGTTATGGATCATTACATGATAAGGCCTAACCCTTTCTCCTTCCCCATCAGCTGACAAGGGGAGCCATTAGCTCCCACCAATGGGGAAACCAGAACAAACAGAAGCAGTCTGTGACCTTGGGACTATATGGTTTTATGTGCGCAAAGCATAGTTCTGCGATATCGAGCATCAAAGTTTTCTCATCCCAGATCTCAGAACTGTTTTGTAGTTCATTCTTTTATAACCCATTTAGGTCCTTGCCTTAAAACCTCTTATGTAAAGTCCCCTGTTTTGGGGTTTACGTAGATTACATTTTCGATTACATTTAGTTACATTTAAGAGTTAAAGGTACCTAAAAGTGCAGAGTATCAAAGTCCTAAGACATTCCTAATGTTTAGGGGGGTGCAATTGCAGATAGACCCTTATAGTTCTGAAATATCAATCTGGGTTCAGTAAGAAGGTTCTATCTAGCACAGAATGTTACAATTATTTCAATAAAAAAGTACAGATATTTAATGATGAATCACATCATCAAATATATTAAAACAATAGTTCACTAAAATGCTAATACAACATATCCTATAGAGAACAAGCAACATTGCAGAAGTTTAGCTCTGGTCTCTGACACCCAAAGTCGGTAAACTACAGATAACTGCCAAAATAAAGAAAACACTTGAGTAAATGAGGAGGATTTGTAAGTGATGATGATACTGTATTTGGATTAAACCAGTTCAAAGTAGGGGGACCCAAGTATAACAAATTACTGTAGCTGGTACATTGATCAAGTTTGATCATAAAGTTACTGTTCCCCCCGTGTCAAACACTTGGATTCAGGAGGCAGGCATAACCAAGGATTTACTTCCGGGTTTCTGCAACGTCACATGAAGCTGGGAATGTAAAACACCAATGGTAGCATCTGATCATCTTACAGTAACTGTAACTGATGTAAATATGTACCACCTTAAAACCATCATCACATGTGCTCCTACGCCTTGCTTTGGCTTTGTTTTGGCTTTGTTTACAAACCTTAAGCTAGCTAGTAGTAACTAGCTCAAGCAGAATGTACGACCGAAGATACTGGTTAGCTAACAAGCTACTTACCAACATTCTGGCAAAAGCACACTGTGTTGAGACTGGTTGCCATAGTGTAACCTTTATGAAGAATGAAGATATCTGACAGCAGTGGCTGCTTTTCCTTTCAGATGGACAGGCTACACCGAAAATTACGATAATGTCACGCGTGTGCAGTGCTTTGTTAATTGGGCAGAACATTCGATGGGTCTTGCCAGGAATCCTGAAGACGGATGCTGTACCGTGGACTGTGGATCTTACAAGCGCTGACCATAATGTAAGTATCAGAGTTTGATGAGTGACACGGTAGCCAACATCTTGGGGGGGATCAAAGGGGCTATTGTTAGATAATGCAACTGTGGCTGTGGCTGCTTTGACTTGTGAACAGTATATTTTCTGTAACACACTTGCTAGTCATTATATGGTTGTTGTACTACCAGCTAGTCCCATACATTGAGTCTTAGAACTGCCAGCACACAGCTGGCATGAAGGAATGTTGCGCTCAAAAGCAGTTGCGGTATGTATAATATTTGTAATTTACCACTGAAAATCATATTTTGCCATTCCATTGTGTGGGTTGCTGTCTTACAGTTGATGTAGCTTGTGTCATTGTGGCTAATCATGATTATTAGGGAGGGTATGGATTGTAGTGTTTTTTTCACTTTCATAAAGCTGTAATGATAGACATTTTAGAAAATGCTGTCTTCACAGCTTCCCAGTCAACCACCGCAGCAGGAATGCTGTGATACAATATCAGATTTCCCAAGGCAAAGAAGGGGGATATGATGTCTCAATGGTTGATTATTCAGGGTACAGATAGAACCACTCTACACACCAGCAGCAACCCGGCATGTTTTGGTCTAATATGTTAATTATTTATGAGTCCTTTAAAAGCACTCTGGCAAAAGGGTGTCACACCCTGATCTGTTTCACCTGTCTTGTGATTGTCTCCACCCCCTTCAGGTGTCGCTTATTATCCCTGCTGTATATATCCCTGTGTTTCCTGTCTCTCTGTGCCAGTTCGTCTTGTATATTTTTCAAGTCAACCATCAGTTTTCCCGTACTCTTGCTTCTGTTCTCTTTTGCTAGTCCTCCCGTTTTTTCTGCCTGACCTTTCTGCCTGCCCTGACCTCGAGCCTGCCTGCCACTCTGTACCTCCTGGACTCTGAACTGGTTTTGACCTTTTGCCTGTCCATGACCATTCTCTAGCCTACCCCTTTTGGATTGTTTAATAAATATCAAGACTCAAACCATCTGCCTCCCGTGTCTGCATCTGGGTCTTGCCCTGTGCCCTTATAAAGGGGCGTTCCATCCTTTTGGCATAATGTCTGTGCTCACGTGGGAGTGGTTACTGACTGGGTAAAACTTTATATAAGAAACAATTATCTCATTTAGAAGGCTAAAATCTAATTTCATCTTCTCACAAATATTTTCATATTATATCATATATGTTTGACAACAATTAGATGTAACTCTGACATATACATTGTGAAAGCTCTTAAAGTTACAATGTTTCCGTTATAACGTCTTCAATGATATCACAAAAAATAAATTATCTGACGTGATTGTTCTTTAAGTCCCTCCCAACCATTTCCCACATTAGTTGTGTTAGAAATATTGTTTCATTATCCACTTTTGGATGTTGGAGTTTTGGCGGGAAGAATCACTTTGTCCCCCAATCTGCATGGCGAGGGAGAGAAAGTTCCTGCTAGGTATTTACGACCGTCATAAAACTGGCCAACTCCCCCTGGAGAGGGGGGTCTTGAAACCTTTGATTAGCCAACACCTTTGATCTCCATCCAAGAGGGCAAGTCATGACAGCACATTGAGTAGATCACTACATCAACTAATTGATAGCATCTTAATAACTCAATAAATAAAATAAAATTCAATTCACTACCCATTTAACCCATTAGCCCCTAAGGTCGAAGTAATTAGCATAATTAAAAAGATCCCCATAAATATCTGTCAGGTTACGGTCCTCACCTTAAAGGTACCTAAAGTGCAGAGTATAAAAATCCTGAGACATTTGTAAATCTGTTTTTTTAGAGGGGTGCAATCGCAGATAGAAACTTCTGGCTCTGAAATGCCAATCTGGATTGAGCAATTAGGTTCTATCGGACACTTCTGAATTAGACATGTTTCGTTTTTAAGAAAAGTGTAGCTATTTGAATACATAAATGATAGAATAACACTATTTTGTTTATTTTATTTTATTAAGAAATGTATTATGATCATCAGACGAATTACTATTATCACTGAACAATGATTTGACAACATCATTTACTTTAAAGGTCCCGCAAGTTGAATCTTTTTGTAAAGTTTTGTTCCATCGACTGGTCCGTGACGTCCAGGGGCCATTTGTTTGTTTAGCTGTGTTATGGCTACACATTATTTTTTTCAGAGACAGAGACACACATACCCACACCTCTCCTCCACTCCTCTCTGTACCTCAGATCTCCAGTGCCCTTTATGGCCATGTCTGAAGTTCCCATACTATGTCTAAGCTTTATGAGTAGTCCCTGTATCTGTCTGAAGTTGTGCAAAAAAATACATGCTCTTGTTGTTCTCTTACAGATTACAGGCTACACATTAATGTTGGTATTTTTACACGCACATACATACACACACACACATACACACACACCTCTTTCAATAGTTGTTTTAGTTTTTGTAAAATTTCTACAACACACATACAGTGGGGAAAAAAAGTATTTAGTCAGCCACCAATTGTGCAAGTTCTCTCACTTAAAAAGATGAGAGAGGCCTGTAATTTTCATCATAGGTACACTTCAACTATGACAGACAAAATGAAGAAAAAAAATCCAGAAAATCACATTGTAGGATTTTTAATGAATTTATTTGCAAATTATGGTGGAAAATAAGTATTTGGTCAATAACAAAAGTTTATCTCAATACTTTGTTATATACCCTTTGTTGGCAATGACAGAGGTCAAACNCAGATCTCCAGTGCCCTTTATGGCCATGTCTGAAGTTCCCATACTATGTCTAAGCTTTATGAGTAGTCCCTGTATCTGTCTGAAGTTGTGCAAAAAAATACATGCTCTTGTTGTTCTCTTACAGATTACAGGCTACACATTAATGTTGGTATTTTTACACGCACATACATACACACACACACATACACACACACCTCTTTCAATAGTTGTTTTAGTTTTTGTAAAATTTCTACAACACACATACCTGTCATGTTCTTTCCTGTACTTGAATACTTATTAAATTCTAATGTTTTCATAGTCAGTTGTTTCATGTCTTTATTAATATCTAATTTAGACTTTGTTTATTTCTTCCCTACACCTTTGCAGATCTAAGACAAGATGAAAGTAAAAAAACATTATCTTCCTAATTTGTTTTTTTTGGTGGTAAACTGTACTATTTGCAGGACCCTAGGTTACCCTCTCCCTTTATTATCATACTAGCTTCATGTCGTATAACCTTTTTTGTGCTCCTGCTCACCTGATGTACCATGCCAGGTGTGTATAATACTGGCGTTAATTGGAGAGGGAAGGGGTTAAGGTGTGGTCTTTACTCCCAAATTTAAAGTAAATATAACTTCCAAATGAAGAGAGACAATGTGACATAAAATCAGTCAGACAGACCATCGCTCTGAGTCACAGTCCACAGTCTCCATAGCAGGGCTGTTGGAGTCACCAAAAACACACACAGAGGTGTTGAAAATACTGCTGCTTCACAAACCCGGCTTCACAGAGATCATAGGGACGGTTTCTAAATTGGAGTGTCCCCTCTTCGATGAGATGGAGGCAGACTGGCGGTCACCCAACTGGGAGGCTTCTGAGCATGGCCACAGGAATATGGGGGGGGGTATTTTTTCTGCTCATACAGGAGGAATAAAGACCTAGTGCACTAACTTAGTGGGAATGTTTTATCAGGGGGTACTGCAGCACCCTCAGCACCCTTTGTCACAGGCTGGGCTCGAACTCAGGTCTCAGATGTGGAGAGTTGGGTGCTCAACCCCTTAGCCACAGAGGAGGTATAGTTGGACCAAAACGAAACACTCAAGGCAATACTCCAGGCAAGGTAGATTTAATTTAAAGAAAGGTTCTTTGCAAGTCAAAAATAATCCAACAAAAGTTCTTCTCAGAAAGAGGTATACCAACGGAGATAAAGTAAACAAAACAGGAGGAAAAATAAAATAACTCCACGAGGGGAGAAAAACAAAATAACTTAGAAAAGCTTACTTGGGATAGCATAGATAACTTGGAAAGACTCTGTGGGACACAGCAGGAGACACATAGCCAAGACTCAAAAACCAAGTGAGGAACAAGGGGAAAAAAACACAGCTAAAATACTCTAGGGGAAACAAGGCACAGGTGACCTGGATAACGCTAATAAGGACACACGAGGAAGAGCTAAGGCAGAGGGGAACACAGGTGACCTCTAGAGGCCCGGAGACAAACAGGAGGCAGGAAGCTGACAGGACCCCCTCCTCTAGGAACGACTCCTGACGTTCCTTCCAGAACACCCTGGCCTCAGGGTGCGAAACTCTCGGATCAAACCTGGGTCCAGGATGTCCTTGGCTGGAACCCAGGAGCGCTCCTCTGGCCCGTAGCCCTCCCAGTCCACCAGATACTGCAGAGAGTTCTGGACCCTCCGGGAGTCCAGTATCCGGCGCACTGTGTAGGCTGGCTGGCCGTCAATGATCCTGGGAGGTGGAGGGGGTCTGCGTGGGGGGGCAAAGGGAGAAGACAAGACAGGTTTTAGTAATGAAACATGGAAAGTGGGGTTAATTCTAAGGGAGCGAGGGAGAACCAAACGATAAGAAAC
>QNTS01000464.1:66293-93522 GCA_003317085.1 Hucho hucho
GGACTCTGGTGTTGGCAGTTGCACTTCTTTCCTCAGCTGGGGCTCAGTCACCTGGGGCCCAGAGAGGGGAGAGGTCAGGCTTGTCTTTCACATGTCCCTGGTGCTATGCAGAATATCAGAAAGGGAAGAGGACAGGAGGGAACATTGTCTTCATATGTGAATGTGTCTTTACCTATTCTTAAACCATGTGAAGGGATGGCGTGATTAATGGGGAACCAATTACTTGTCTCCACAATGTCTGTGCGCCAGTCACTCCCTCCTTTTACTTTGGGGGATGTGTGTGGTAGTGTCTGGAACTATTGTATGTCATCTCTGATGTTGCACTTATCTTGGGATAGTGTATGACCTAGAGGCTCACTCCCCTCAGTGAGCTTGTCCAGGTGTGTGGTCAAGAAGGGGTTTTACTTGAGATGGGAGTATCTGGAGTTGACAATTGATTTATGCCATTGGATGAGTTGGTGTTTCTGTGCTATGAAGTACCAGGAACGAGATCTGAACCTTGTCTTAGGGGCCAAACTGAACATAATTTATAGCGAATGCTATCTGGCTGGGGGATGCTCCTTTCTCATTAAAATCTCTCACCTTGTGACCTGTTCCAAACATCTGGTTTGTTATGTAGACTAGGGGGTGGATCATTGCTATAAAAGATCTCAGTAGCCTTTGTGTCGCCGCTCTCAACGGACCATTAGAGAAAGTGGTGAATTCGTTGAGAAGCCATTGCTATTTCAAAGCTCTTACTATTAAATATGTATTTTAAGTATAACTCTGACTTGTGTGATAAGTTTGTCTCTCCTCATTTGATAGTAAAGAAATTAATCACCACACGAGTTAAATACCTAAAAGTGACGTAATGCCCCCCGTCTTTCTCCTTTCAGCTGTGTAACACCAAGAGTTTGTAATGCCCCTGTCCAACAGTGGAAAGAGAGAGTGATCCAAATTTAAATCTTGATAAATACATGTCAGAGTAATTTGCTGTCATTGGCTCACCAGGGTGCTGCTGGTCATTACTCATAGGAGTTGTAGACTTAAAGTGGAGTGCCACTCCAGTGACACATTTCTATGACTTTGCTGGTGGTTTAGTCATTAGATACTATGTGCATCGCTGACCTCTTAGCGAGTCTAACATTTTATTTGGCACTAAATTTAAATACCAAGGGTCTCTCCAATCTAGCAACGATAATCACATTTACTGTAGCTTCCTTTTCACACAATGTAGTGCCATCCTGACATGATGGGAACATTGTACCATGTGTAGGTGCCTTGAGCCAGTTCCAATCGATATGTCCAGTTGTGTATGCGTCTGAAAGTGTGGTTGTCCATGCTTGTTGGTGTTTGTTTGTGTGTATGTTGTGCATTTGGTCAACCTTGTATGTGAAGGCTATGGTTGAATTTTGTACAGTGTCACCATATACAGATGTCATAGTAGGAGCGGCCCAAGGGTTCTGTTTGTGCCTGACCAGCCACTGTAGTGAACCTGGACTCTGCATGGTTGGTTTAGACCAGAGAGACTTATACAGAGACTGCACCACCATGCAAACCAGCCCCAGACAGCTACTGTCGAGACTGGTGCCTGCCTGCCTGCTTTACCGTCTTATCTCTAACAACACTGCTTTGCCCAGAGTGCTGACCTTGAGAAGTAATTTGGTGGATCAATATTTGCTGGGATTTAAGAGTGAAGAGGAAGTAAGGGCTGCTTGTGGACTGAGTGGTGCAGATTTAGTGAATTTCAATAGCGTTCATACAAAGGCTCATGGAATTTCCTGGAGTCCATTTACCGCAGAATTAACTATGGTGTGTAAGCAACAAGATTTCACGGTCTCACTCCAGTATTCTATGTTTGTCCAGCAGGGGATAAACATTTAAACTCGACAGTTAAATAAACGTTCCGATTTTTTTTAACCTCAAAATTGCTGTCCAGATCATGTTATGAACATGCACAGTAGGACTGTGAAAACAGCTTCCAAATGCATTCTGTTGATCAAAAGCAGATTTTTTGTATTTGGTGGGTAATCATGTGTTTTTTTCTTTTACTATTACAAGCTTTAGGGAGGAGTGAGGTTGATTTCCTAACCACTGCTTGTCCCACCCCCGAACGCGGGGAATTTTAAAAAGTGGGCGTTCCTGGTTAAACAGTCTTGAGACTGTAGTTCTATATAAGTCAGAGAGCTTCTCTACTGTCAGATAACCTATCGTTTGTTGAATAGCTGCTGCAAGTGATGACCCCTCTGGACTGTTTGACGATTACAACTTTTATCAAGTGCTGTTGAATGATCAGAATCAGAATCACCTTTATTCAAGTACATTTACACATACCTGAAATTTGACTTAGTGAGAAGGTGCTGCCAGCAATAGACAATTACTCAGAATACAATATATCGGAACAGTAAATATAAAACATAAAACTCTGGAGTATAGGCTGATTTAGTTTGTCAGTTTTGTTGGCGAGTGAACACATGTTGGAGAGGAACAAGCCAGGAAGTGAAGCACGGAGGTCCCATCTCCTAAAGTGCACAAGAGCCCTTGTGCACCTCCGCCTTATCCTCAGGTGTACACCTCCACATTCCTTGCTAGTAGACCAATTCATAGTCGTGGACTGTCCTTTCGCAATAAGATTCACCTGTTCCTCAGCCGATGCAACTAGGCAGAGCAAGGCTGTCCCCAGCCGAACGGGTACATGTTGGAGAGGAACAACATGTACACCGGTCCTCCTGTCAACTAAAAGACCAGGTTCACCAGTAAGGGCGAGTACTCTGGTGGGCCATACAGAGAACCTTTCCTCTCCCCTTACTCGCACCCCTTTCTATGCCATGCTGCTGTGGGGGAAACAGTCAAAATCTCTCTGGGTGCTCATCGACTCTGCAGCCAATGAGAGTTTTATGGACGCTACCCTGGCATCTGAGCTGGCTATCCCCACTCAGCCCCTGTCCATTCCCATGGACGTTAGAGCGCTGAATGGGCGCTCTATAGTCCAGTTCACCCACAATACAACTCCCATCAACCTAAGAGTGTCACGGAACCACAGCGAGGCTATCCAATGCATGCTGATTAAGTCTCCTCAGGTTCCCGTGGTATTGGGATTCTCTTGGCTCCAGCGACTCAATCCCCTTATTGACTGGACTGCTGGTGCCATCATGGGCTGGAGCCGGTTCTGCACGCTTATTGGGTCGTCGGCCAGCCTGTCCTCTGGGTTCCACCCTCAGTCCAACGACCAGTTGGAGCGAGCCAATCAAGGCCTGGAAATGACTCTTTGCTGCCTTGTCTCCGTCAACCCCACCACCTGGAGCTAGCAACTCCTGTGGGTTGAATATGTCCGCAACACCCTCCCTGCTCTGTCACTGGGCTCTCGCCTTTGAGTGTTCCCTGGGTTATCAGGCCCCACTCTCCCCGGAGCAAGAGGAAGAGGTTGGAATACCCTCGGCCCAGATGTTTGTCCTCCGTTGTCGCCGTACCTGGAAGAGAGCCCAGTTGGCTCTTCTCAAGACCTCCAGGTATCGACGACAAGCGGACCGCCACCGGACCCCGGCTCCCCGATATCGTCTCAAGCAGAGGATATGGCTGTCCACTCGAGACCTGCCCTTCCAGGTGTTGTCCCGCAGACTTTCCCCACGCTTTATCGGCCCTTTCCCCCTCTCCAAGATTATTATCCCCTCTGCTGTTCGTCTTCTGTTGCCCTGTACCCTCTGTATATATCCCACTTTTCATGTGTCTAGAATTAAACCTATGTCTCACAGCCCTTTGTTTCCTGTTTCTAGGCCCACCCCTCTTCCCCGTCTCATCGACAGCCACCCGGCGTACACGGTGAGGCACCTACTGAAGGATCGACCGCGGGGCAGGGGATTCCAGTGCCTGGTTGACTGGGAGGGTTATGGCCCAGAGGAGAGGTGCTGGGTCCGCGCCAGGGACTTCCTGGACCCAGGCCTCATCACGTTCCAACGCTGGCACCCCGGTCAACCAGGTATGCGCCCACGTAGGACGCCAGGTTGCCCCCTTGGGGGGGGGGGTTCATACAATTGTCTTAATTTTGCCATTTGCCGGAGAGGAAAATTAGCAGTTTTACAACAAATTTCTTGCAATACCACACATTTTGTCATTTGGTGGAGACCAATGTTTGCAGTTTTTAATATGATATCTGATGATCAATGCGGGCCCCTCAGTCAGTATTCGACCATGATTACTACAAGTTTAGATAGCTAGCCGCTAGCCTAAATAACCAATCTAAAATGAAAATCTGACATGGGCTAATTGAGGGACTGTCACTGACTGACATAACAAGAGAAAAACTGCTGATGCACAAACAAATTTCGAAATTGCACCTTGTGTATTCTATTGTTCTAACTGAGTTCCAAATATACACTGAACAGAAATATAAAATGCAACATGTAAAATGTTTCATGAGCTGAAATAAAAGATCCCAGACATTTTCAATATGCACAAAAAGGTTATTTCTCGAAAATGTTGTGCACAAATCCCTGTTAGTGAGCATTTCTTCTTTGTCAAGATAATCCATCCACCTGACAGGTGTGGCATATCAAGAAGTTGATTAAACAGCATGATCATTACACAGGTGCACCTTGTGCTGGGGATAATAAAAGACCACTCTAAAATGTCACACAATACAATGCCACAGATGTCTCAAGTTTTGAGGGAGCATGCAATTGGCATGCTGACTTCAGTAATGTCCACCAGAGCTGTTGCCAGAGAATTTAATGTTAATTCCTCTACCATAAGCCACCTCCAACGTCGTTTTAGAGAATTTGGCAGTACATCCAATCGGCCTCAAAACCGCAGACCAAGTGTATTGTGTCGCGGTTTGCTGATTTCAACATTGTTAATAGAGTGCCCCATGATGGGTGTAAAGGTATCTGTGACCAACATATGCATATCTGTATTCCTAGTCATTTGAAATCAATAGATAAGGGCCTAATGAATTTATTTAAAATTACTGATTTCCTTATATGAACTGTAACTCAATAAAATCTTTGAAATTGTTGCATGTTGCTTTTATATATTTGTTCAGTATATACAGTGTATTTCAAAAGTATTCAGACCCCTTCCCTTTTGCAACATTTTCTTACGTTACAGCCTTATTCTAAAATTGATTAAATAAAATATTTTCCTCATCAATCTACACACAATACTCCATAATGACAAAGCAGAAACTGGTTTTTAGAATATACATGTCGAGGCACAAATTTGGGAAAGGTACCAAAACATTTCTGCAGCATTGACGTCCCCCTAGAACACAGTGACCTCCATCATTCTTAAATGGAAGAAGTTTGGAACCACCAAGACTCTTCCTAGAGTTTCCAAAAACTGACCATTCGGGGGACAAGGGCCATGGTCAGGGAGGTGACAGAGAACCCGATGGTCACTCTGGCAGAGCTCCAGAGTTCCTCTGTGGAGATGGGAGAACCTTCCAGAAGGACAACCATCTCTGCAGCACTCCACCAATCAAGTAATTTTTTTAACAAGCCATAGAAAGTTGGTTGGAATTTCAGTTTATCCCACCAGGAAAGACAGAGCAAATAATATAACAAATATTGTGATTAAACTCAAATATACTCATTGATTAAATTCCCCTTAGATATTAATTTAGAATCCTCTAAATGTAATTATTGGTGGAGTCACGTCATATATATATATATATTTTTATATATACTGTAGACCCACCATAAGCGACATGAGTCTCACTAGTGTTGAGTAATGTGCTGTTAAAAGTGGTATAGGTCTAATTTATTATTAATGTGTACGCATCATTTGTGTGTTGGAGTCACTTTTAATTCTTCATTGATCTACCGTTTCTATCATAGGCCACTGTAATCGATGGGGGCTCAGGGCAGTACCATTCTGCTCATCTGATGAAGATGCACATGGATCAGATTCAAACTTTGATCTATCCATGCCAGGCACACCTGTGAGCTCTGGAACTCCAACTCCGACAGGCAGAGTGAACATTCCTGGCGGGTTCGTCAGATCGTCGGTTCACCCTGACATTTTCATTCCTCTTCTGACAGCAGAACTTGACCAACTTCTCACCAGGCACAGCAAGGGCCGTCCGGACCGTTATGCTGTTCTGCTATTCCAAGGATTGAGAGAATGACAAGAATGTGCAAATCTGCCATCAAGGCATAGGGTGGCTACTTTGAAGAATCTCAAATAAAAAATATTTTCTGATTTGTTTAACACTTTTTTGGTTACCACATGATTCCATATGTGTTATTTCATAGTTTTAATGTCTTCACTATTATGATACAATGTAGAAAATAGTAAGAAATTAAGAAAAACCCTTGAGTAGGTGTGTCCAAACTTTTGACCAGTACTGTATATAAATAAAGATTGATCCAGGGGCCTAACAAATTACTTCCTGGTTCAATGAATTGTATTGCTTAATTTGGATAATTAGGGCCACTAACAACTTGCTGTGGAGTCATGGAGACAAACTTCCTTTAACTTTAGGCATACATTCCGACTGGTTAAGGTAAGGCAGTGGTCACCAACCTTTTCGGAGTCAAGATCACTTTCTGAGTCAAAATGCAAGTCGAGATCTACCGCTTGGATTTTTTTTTTAAACGTAAGCCTATGCAACATTAACCAATTAAAAACAGTTCTGTAGCAATGAGGTTTGTGCAGTAGGCTATAGGCCCACTACATTATCACTGCATATTGCCCTGCCAATATTGTTATTCTCAGACCATTTTGAAATTATATTTAAAAATGTAGATATATAATTGTACTGGTAATAGATAATTTGTTGTATTACTTGCTGAGTGAGCATAATAATTAGCTTTTTTATTTACTGGGCTGATGGCCTGCATCTGATGGTCAGTCTGAGTGGAGGGAGGGCGCATTGGTGAGGCTGAGAAAAGAGGACAGAGTCTTCCAGCTGATAGCGAAACTCAAGTTGCACTGCATTATTTATGCCTCATGCATCAATGTAGTTACTCCTATGCCCATAGAATGTGGAATATTCCTTGATATAAAAAAAGACATGCTGCTAATAATAACAACACAAGCTTATTGGAATACTTTGCTATAGTCATTCAAAGCAGCTGCAATGCTGGTTGTAGCGTGAGTGGCAGTAGGGAGAACGCACATTTTATGGCTTACAAAAATGCTGAACAAAGTGTTGACAGTGCTGAATAACAACTTAAACATGAACTTACTCATAAAAATAGAGTCTAGAGTCTCTCTCTAGTCATGGTTTTAAAAGTTTTTAAATCTCACAGTATCAACTTTGCTGTGAGTTCGAGGCTACTTTTTAGTCTATGGCTCGAGGAAACTGTGCAGTAACGGTGATCTGAGCTATCTGATTGGCCAGCGGTAGGCCTATAGGTGCGCTTGATTTGCTCTCTGGGCCTGCCAGGTAGGCGTTCTACCTTCAGACACATGAAATGGTTCAAAATGAGAACACTTTTCCTTCCCGGCGCTAGTGCTGCTGAATCAAGTGCACCTACAGCCAACAGCTCAAAACTAATACAAAAAATTGTAACACAAGGCTTTATTTAACTAGGCAAGTCAGTTAAGAACAAATTCTTATTTACAATAATGGCCTACCCTGGCCAAACCCTAACCCGGATGAAGATAGGCAGAAACTGCTTCTCCAATAGAATCCCTTATCACACTTGTAGGCAATGTCATGGTGACGTTGGCTAGTTAAGCTCATGCGCAGAAACACGTCATTGGCTATATCGGTTGTCATGTGCAGGCCTTCAAACAATAGGCACTCCTTCGATATAAAGTTGTTTTTGATGAAAATGAAAAGGTGTCATTTTGCAACTTTCATGAGGTTGGAGTAGTCTATTGCTTTATCGTTGTTTTTTTACAGATTTGTTTGGTGATCGACTAGGAATTCCTTGGAGATCGACTAGTAGTTCCCGATCCACCGGTTGGTGACCACTGAGGTAAGGGATAATGTTTGGGACAGGGTTAAAACTGAAAAAAACTTGACGGTTAAGTTTAGGCATTAATTCCATTAATTCTGACTGGCCGTAGCTCGTGGTTTAATCCCTTTCTCTATCCCCATCCACAACCTAGCAAGCCACAAGCCTGCTAGACACTCACGTTGCCCCTAGTGGATGGTATTGAAGGCATCTTCCAACGTCCTTGGGACCTGGACAAATGTTGAATACTGTAGATCTGGTGTGACTTGGCTCAAGGAGAAGAACCATCCCATTAAGTTGTTTACTATTCAAATAATGTGCAGAGTATGAAAACAATTACACAACGCAATGTGTAATTTCATGTATGCACTATACAGATTCGCTATCCATGAAAATGTACTAGCCAGCCTAGCAGCCTAGATTGATTTGCAACATTTATGAATCTAATTTACAGGAGAGAGAATTGGCCCTCCAACATGTCATATTGGTGTGCCTCAACAGGCATTCCTGCCCATGCATATTTTCTGTCAATGCCTCCAAGATGTATGTAAGGTTTTGAAAGACCATTCTAGCCAATTGCCTATATCATCAAGGTAATGACATTTTCCATATTTTTGCACATAAAGTAAATACAGGCTTGCCCTTTATGATAGATGGGCCCCTGGAGGTGCATGTACAGCTGTGCATGCCCTTTCACTAAAGCAAATCAGCTTTGTACTGAAGCCTACAGTATGTATTCCATAGTGGGTTATATACTCTTAGTTAGCTCTTAACACATAGATTGGACCCTGTCCTACAGGGCCATACAGGGGGGTATCAAGGCTACCAGTAATCCCATGTTTTTATCAATGCTCCTTTACCCACCTTGTTTGGTCATGTCAAAGAGAAACAGGATCTCTAGTAAAGCTGGCCAGATAAATGGCCCTGTCACTGGTGATAAATGGAAACCCTGCAAGCTGCTCTCATGTGCCCAGCATGCTCAGCTTGGGCCCTGTAAAGCATATCATTAATTATCATTCACTAGTCTGCAGCCCTGTGGGTAAGAGATCAGACTCTGAGAGAGATTTCTCAGTACACCCAGCTTACTTTAGGAGGAGTAATATAGTCTTGGTTTGAGTGCAGATGGCGTAAAGGTGTGATATAACTGATAAAACTCAGAATGCAAGATTGTGAAAAGAGATTAGATGTAGAATTAGTACAATATAGATATCTGCTATTTTGCAGACGTTTGAACATGCGTATATTTGGATAGTCAATCTGTAGATGCTCTACCGACTATCAGTAACATTTCAACTAACTATCTAAAGAAAACACCCCCTAAACTCAAAAAGTGCAGAATGGTGCCTGGCTGGAGGGGAGTGGCCCACATAAGCTCATTTAACCCAATATTGCGAGTTCTGATATTGCTCAAATCTGGATCTATGCACGATCTCATTGAAGATCACTTCTAGCCTCTCAGGACTAAAACCCAGTGTACCATATTATGTATTGGATAGTTAAAAGACACAATTTATACATTACCTTTTCATTTACCAATAAAATTAGCTGGTGGTGAAGTAGAC
Organism: Hucho hucho; assembly: GCA_003317085.1. NCBI lineage: Eukaryota > Metazoa > Chordata > Actinopteri > Salmoniformes > Salmonidae > Hucho > Hucho hucho. The sequence continues at coordinate 75,736 of QNTS01000464.1, forward strand.
ATACAGTACTTGGTATTCCTATCCCTAAAGATATAAATGAACTTACCACATCAAATTTAAATAGAAAGTTAGCAAAAATAAACAAGATCCTGCAACCATGGAGTTAAATACCTGTATATTTATGGAAAAATCACATTGATACTCTATAGTCCTATCATAGTTACTTAAGGCGCTGCCTACTCCAGACGACTTGTTTTTTAAATCATATGAGCAAAAATATATTTAACTTTATATGGAACACAAAGTCAGACAAAATTATATGTGCCTATACAGTGGGTATAGAAAGTCCCCACCCCCTTTCAAAATGTTCACCTTTTGTTGCCTTACAGCCTGAAAAGAAAACACATCAAATCTGACTTTTTCCGGCTTTATTTACACATGGTAACTCACAATATCCAAGTGCAAAAATATAGAAATATATAAAACGGTAAAATACCCTATTTGGATAAGTGAACACCCCACTGAGTTAATACTTGGTGGAACCCCCTTTAGCCATGAGTCTCTATGAATATGTCTCTACTAACTTTGCACACCTAGACTGTGCAATATTTGCCCATTCTTCCCTGCAGAATTGTTCAAGCTCAGTCAAATTGCATGGTGACCGCTCACTCTTCAAGTCATTCCACAGATTCTCGATGGGATTTAGGTCGGGGCTCTGACTAGGCCACTCAAGGACATTCATCTTCTTGTCCTTCAGCCACTGTACGGTTGCTTTGGCGGTGTGCTTTGAGTCATTGTCATGTTGAAACGTGAACCATCTTCCCATTTTCAACTTCCTGGCAGAGGGCTGCAGGTTCTCCTCAAGAATTTGTCGGTATTATGCCCTGTCAATTTTCTCTTCTATGCTGACAAGTGCTCCAGTCCCTGCTGAAGAGAAACACCCCCACAACAGGATGCTGCTACCGCCATGGTTTACTGTAGGCTTGGTGGTCTTTGGGTGGAAAGAGGTATTGGGTTTTCGCCAGACATAACATTTTGCGTTCAGGCAAAATGTTGGTCTCATCTGACCACAGCACCATTTGGCACTTGGCCTCGGAATCTATAATGTGCTTTTTGGCAAAGCTCAAATGAGACTTGATGTTTATTTTTTTTGAGGAAGGATTTTTTTCTTGCCACCCTCCCATAGAGCCCAGATTTGTGAAGCACTTGTGATATTGTGGTCACATGCACACATTGACCAGTCTTTGCCATAAAGGCCTGAAACTCCTTCAAAGTTGCCATTGGCATGATGACCTGGACAGGTGAAATTCACTTCCCTTGGATCTTAGTGGTAGAATTGAAACAATCAAAAGGAACATCCTGCCGAGGTTATTGTATTTGTTCCAATCACTGTCCATAGAAATCCCGCCTAAACAGTTTAGGGAATGGGATAAACATATATAAAGGTTTATCTGGAACAGTAAGAGACCAATAATTAGATATACAACATTACAATTACCAAAAAACAGTGGGGGTATGGCCTTACCAAACCTAAAAGATTATTTTGTGTCAGCCCAATTGAGACCTCTGGTGTGTTGGTGCAATTCCAAATACGAATCCAAATGGAAAGACATCGAGACTACTTTGACAGAGATACCCATACAGTCAGTTTTGGGAAATAAGGACATGGTAATAGAAATATACAATAGACAAAATCAGTGGAATAATTTATCTCTAAAGACATGGTTTAGGGTAGTTAAGCAAAATCATTTAGGCAGTGAGGTCAAACTGCTGAGTTGGCCCGCATACGACCCTTGCTTCATCCCTGCAATTCAGGATAGCAGATTTAAACAGTGGATGTAGAAAGGCATCACATCATTCAGCACAATTATAAGGAATGGGGACGTAGATAACTTCCAGGACCTAAGTAATGAACATGGCTTGGATAAACAAGATCTTTACAGATGCCTACAAGTTCGACACTATTTCTTATGGGAGATAAAAGTGATTTACCCTCGAGCACCTCAAACATTTATCCAAGTATTCACTAACGCATACAACTTGGGGAGTAACAAAAAAACTATTTCAAATCTTTACTTGGGTATTCAATCCTCAAAGAAACATTATACAAACTATATTAAACAGAAAAGGGAGGAGGAACTTAACATTGAAATAACTGATGTAACATGGTTGAACATATTTGAGACTCAACAAAGCTCCACAAACTCAAGATCATGGGAGAGAATTCTGTTGGAAGAATGTTATACGTTTCTTCATAACACCTAAACTGAAATCAAAACAGACTGGCTCCCTACACCCTTGTTGGAGAGAATGCGGTCTATCGAGGTTGGATCACTCCCATATCTTTTGGACCTGCACCGCAATCAAAACTTACTGGGAGAAATAAGATCTAACATTGGAACAATTATGGGATTTGACATAGAACAAACATTCATTTCTTTGTACTTGGGTGAAATACCTGATAACTTACACAATTGAGAAAAGTACCTGTTGAAGGTCCTACTGGCAGCCAGTAAAAAGGCTATCACTAGGAAGGGCTACAAAAAGACCCTCTCACCGTGACACAATGAATAGATATTGTAAAAGAAATACACCATCTGAAGAGTATGACCTTTGCTTTAAGAACTCAAGAGGAATACTGGGAAAAATGGGTTTTGTTCTTGAAAATGGTCTATTTCAAGATGATGTCAATGTAACTAATATGATGAATGTATGATGTGCGCTGTAACTGCCAGATCTTTATTGTTGTTCTTTTATTTTATTTGTACTTTATTTGTGTTAAAAAAAAAAAAGATTTAAAATAAAGTCGCCATTGGCTTCTTGATAGCCTCTCTGATCAGTTCCTCCTTTCCCGGTCATCCTGTTTGGAGGGACGGCCTGATCTATGCAGGGTCTGGGTGGTGCCATACACCTTCCACTTCTTAATAATGGTCTTAACTGTGCCCAGAGGGATACACAAAGCCTTTGAAATAGTTTTATATCCATCCCCTGACTTGTGCCTTTCCACAACATTATCTCAGAGATCTTTTGAAAGTACCTTTCCGCCCATAATGGATTATTTGCTTTGAATTGCACTACTAAGTGGTGGAGTCCTCTATGAACAACTGCTTTTATTCTGAACTAATCAAAGTCACTACAATTGATCACAGATGGAAGCCAATTAGCTTGATTTGTGATCTGGAAGGTGGTTGGTTATACCTCAACAAGTTGGCATTTGCAATTCTAAGGGGGGTGTTCCCTAATCCAAATAGGGTATTTTACTGTTTCACTTTTATTAAATTTTCTCACTTGGATATTGTGGGTTACAATGCGAGCCCCAGACAGAAAATTTGTAAAAGACTGCGCAAATGTCTGCATACTTGATATGCTTAAAACATGGAGAAGGACTCTCCTCCAAGAGGGAAGTTTGTCCAGCTCAGTAAAGCCTCAAACATAAATTGTCTGCAGCAGTGAAATGGGCTACTTCTATGTGAATTAATGAGGAGGAGGAACACATCTCAATTCAAACTGTTGTTAGAAAATACAACTTGTTAGAAAATAATTAGAAATTGACGAGTTGAAACATAGCCTTTAGATAATTAGCAGGCAGCGCGTGTTATCTGTCCTGTAGCGTAACAATCACATTTTGGAACAGTGAGTGCATTCTGACATAACGTGCATAAAAAATGTCACGCTGGGGCAACTGTTAGAGATATTTGGAACTCACTTGTGAAAAGGTTCATAACAATAAAAACAGTTTCTTACCTTCTACAATTTTATAAACAGTTTTTTGGCTCCCCCCTCAGGATGATCAGTCCCTCAGATGTCGTCGAAAAACTCTAACAGCTACATTACCACACCTCTATCAATGAGGTAATCTTAAGGATTCCTCCTACAATTTTACTTTAACTGAGTATGATAAAAAATCAAATATAAGTATAATAAAAATGTAAATATGTATCTTAAGATGAAAAGCTACAGCAAAAATCTTCTTCCAGCAGGCGACAGGTTCTTCTAGCAAACTCAAAGAAAGTTCCCCATTCTCCCAAATCATGCCTCCTTTATATCCTCCATCTTCCTTTTTGTTAACCCTCAATGACGCATTCAAATCAAATCAAATAAAATGTATTGGTCACATACACATGGTTAGCAGATGTTAATGCGAGTGTAGCGAAATGTTTGTGCTTTTAGTTCCGACCATGCAGTAGTATCTAACAAGTAATCTAACAATTTCACAACAACTACCTTATACACACAAGTGTAAAGGAATGAACAATAATATGTACATATAAATAACTGGATGAGCGATGGCCGAACGGCATAGGCAAGATGCAGTAGATGGTATAGAGTACAGTATATACATATGAGATAAGTAATGTAGGATATGTAAACATGATATAAAGTGGCATAGTTTAAAGTGACTAGTGATACATTTATTACATCCAATTTTAATTATTAAAGTGGCTAGAGATTTTAGTCAGTATGTTGGCAGCAGCCACTCAATGTTAGTGGCCTTGAGATAGAATCTGTTTTTCAGTCTCTCGGTCCCAGCTTTGATGCACCTGTACTGACCTCGCCTTCTGGATGATAGCGGGGTGAACAGGCAGTGGCTCGGGTGGTTGTTGTCCTTGATGATCTTTTTGGCCTTCCTGTGACATCGGGTGGTGTAGATGTGACATCGGGTGGTGTAGATGTCCTGGATGTCCTGGAGGGAAGGTAATTTGCCCCCGATGATGCGTTGTGCAGACCTCACTACCCTCTGGAGAGCCTTACGGTTGTGCCCGACAGGATGCTCTCGATTGTGCATCTGTAAAAGTTTGTGAATGTTTTTGGTGACAAGCCTTCTTCACCACGCTGTCTGTGTCGGTGGACCATTTCAGTTTGTCCGTCATGTGTACGCCGAGGAACTTAATACTTTCCACCTTCCACCTTCAGTGGTTAACACCTAAAGCGGACATCACTCCTTTCCCCGCTTAGGCAGGAGTTCGCTTACACAGGATGCTCGCCTCCTCCAGGGAACTTCCAATGCAAACTAGCACCCTTAGTACACTACTGTTAGGTTCTAAATATCATAGTAAGAACTCGATGGACACTATGAAAGCTCAAACCAAGTTTATTCATCCCAAAGGATCGAACAGCTGAACCGACCAAAACATATTCACACAAGCTCTGATATTTAACCCTTTCTCCTATGCTGAGTCTCCTCCTACACATCTGAACAGCCAATGGATCTCTGTTGCTAGACAGAACCTTATTGATATCTGTTCTTCCTCACATCATCTGACCTGACCTCTGTCCCAAAGTGCTCACTCCTCCCCAACTCACGGCTGTCACGGTGACTGGTACCAGACTGTGTCTCTTCTCCTCCCAGAGGATCCCTCCCATATGACCCCTGATGGCTAACAATAACATATCCTGACATAATGTAAACGCTATACATTACCCTCTCTCCCTCGGTGACATGAATAAGTATATTTCATATTCTCAGAACCCAACACTACATTATCATTAACTTTTAAACCATTACATTGTTAAACATTAACAATCCCTTCTTCGCTCAATTATAATCTTACTCCAACCCAACTTATTACTCCCATTAAATCTTAAACCTCCAACAATTTAAAGATTTCATTATTACATCTCAACATTATAACCTCAAATTACCCTAAGGCCTTGTTCCTCTAAGCTTAACAAACATAGTCTATAGGCATCATACCTTAAAGCAAACAACATTATAACATTATTAACCATTTTACTGCATTACTTCAATCCCCCTTTAATATCCCCCACAGTATGTTTCCCCATGCTTTCAACATATACCATATTTAAACTTTAATTATTATTTTAATAAATTCCAGTCCAAATAAAAAAAAAATCTTCTTACTTTAATCAATGTCAATTCTCTCTCAATGTTCATTTTCCTTTGTGCTCCGTGTGTGTGTGTGAAAGTGAAACTTGTGTGCGTGGGTGTATGCTGTATGTGATCATGGTAGCTTGGGCTTGACTGTGAGATAATGGTCTGTGCCTGATCAGTTCCACCACCTCCGCAACCGCTTTACTTTCCATCAAAGTCCAGGGATCATCTTAAAATGTACAGGTAAATAAAGGAAACAGTTGAGTTAATTAGGGATACAATGTATATTGAAAGCAGGTGTTTCCACACAGGTTTGGTTCCTGAGTTAATTAAGCAATTAACATCCCATCATGCTTAAAGGCAAATTCCACCCCAAAACTATATTTGGTATTTGTTTCATTAGTCCATTGCTGACATTGTACCAAAATGTTTTGCTTGTCAGCAATCAAGTCTGTATTTTTAAATCATCCCAGATTATAACATTTTGGGACTATGTCAACAATAGACTAATGAAACAATGAAACAATGGAGTGGAGTATTCCATTAAGATAATGTATAAAAATGCCCAATTGCTCATTACTTTGGCTACCATGGCTAGAAGAAGAAATCTCAGTGACTTTGAAAGAGGGGTCTCAAAAGAGCATAGGGGATTTAAAGGGTCGGTGTGTGTGTGTGTGCGTGTGTCTCAGTCATCAGATCTCAACCCAATTGAACACTTATGGAAGATATTGTAGCGGTGCCTGAGACAGCATTTTCTACCACCATCAACAAAACACAAAATTATGGAATTTATTTTGGAATAATGGTGTCGCATTCCTCCAGTAGAGTTTCAAACATTTGTATAATCAATGCCAAGGCAAACTGAAGCTGTTCTGCTGCCTTGTGGTGGCGCAACGTCCCTTTAAAACACTTTATGTTGGTGTTTCCATAATTTGGGCAGTTACCTGAACAGTGCATTCGGAAACTATTCAGACCCCTTGATTTTTTCACCATTTTGTTATGTTACAGCCTTATTGTTACATTGATTAAATTGTCCCCCCCCTCTCATCAATATACACACAATACCCCATAATGGTGAAGCAAAAACAATTGTTTTTAACATTTTTGCTAATTTATAAAAAATGTAGTATTCAGACCCTTTACTCAGTACTTTGTTGAAGCACCTTAGGCAGCGATTATGTACTCGAGTCTTCTTGGGTATGACACTACAAGCTTGGCACACCTGTATTTGGGGAGTTTCTCCCATTCTTCTCTGGATGGGGAGTGTCGCTGCACAGCTATTTTCAGGTCTCTCCAGATTATGTTCGATCGGATTCAAGTCTGGGCTCTGGCTGTGCCACTCAAGGACATTCAGAGACTTGTCCTGCATTGTCTTGGCTGTGTTCTCCTGTTGGAAGGGGAACCTTCACCCAAGTCTGAGGTCCTGTGCGCTTTGGAGCAGGTTTTCATCAAGGATCTCTCTGTACTTTCCTCTGTTCATCTTTCCCTCGATCCTGACTAGACTCCCAGTCCCTGCCCCTGAAAAACATTCCCACAACAGGATGCTAACACCACCGTGCTTCACCGTAGGGATGGTGCCAGGTTTCCTACAGACGTGACACAGAGCGTTCAGGCCATATAGTTCAATCTTGGTTTCATCAGACCAGAGAATCTTGTTTCTCATGGTCTGAGAGTCTTTTCATGCCTTTTGGCAAACTCTGTCTTTCATGTTCATTTTACTAAGGAGTTGCTTCCGTCTGGCCACTCTACTATAAAGGCTTGATTGGTGGAGTGCTGCAGCGATGGTTGTCCTTCTGGAAGGTTCTCCCATCTCCACAGAGGAACTCTATAGCTCTGTCAGAGTGACCATTGGGTTCTTGGTCACCTCCCTGACTAAGGCCCCCAGACCAAGGCTTGGATTTTGCTCTGACATGCACTGTCAACTGTGGGACTTTATATAGACAGGTGTGCCTTTCCAACTCATGTCCAATCAATTGAATTTACCACTGGTGTACTCCAATCAAGTTGTAGAAACATCTCAAGGATGATCAATGGAAACAGGATTCATCTGACCTCAATTTCGAGTCTCATAGCAAAGGGTCTGAAAACGTATGTAAACAAGGTATTTCTGTTTTTGTTTTTTTATACATTTGCAAAAGTTTCTAAAAACTGTTTTTGCTTTGTCATTATGGGGTATTGTGTGATGAGGAATTTATTCTATTTTATCCATTTTAAAATAAGTCTGTAACGTAACAAAATGTGGAAATATTCCAGGGGTCTGAAAACTTTCCAAATGCACTGTATATGTGTGTGCCTTTGTGCAACATCCTTCATAACCAATGCTTCATAGTCGTAGTCTATAACCTACACTCTAAGTTACCTTTAGTTAACCTGAGGTCACCCTTACGGGTTCTGTTACTCTCCCTATCTCCTGCTAGGCCTGCCCCAGACCGTAAGTACAGCCAACTATCCAAAGTAAATATCAGACAAATTATAATCCTACCCGAATTCCAAAGGAATATAAAGGAACAAGTAGAACGTGTCCTGCAGGACTTTTTGCAAGACTCAGCATACAAAACTCCAACCACAGGTCAATTAGGTGTTGGAAAGATCTAAGGGCAGGTCTGTTTGTAACAGCCTGTTCACAGAATGTCCTTCAAAACTAGACAACAAACCATTACAATAATGGAGTATCCCCAGCATCAGTCAGGCTGAGATAACATTAGTCAATGGGTCTCATTGGCATGCAAGCTGCATGTGCTGAGTGCCTGCACCCAACTGTTGTAGAAATGTAAATGGATCACTACACAGCCTGAATACTCTGCCAGTCATATAGGAAGGATACTGCCCTTGTTGATGCATCTTGCCGAGAATGACCAATTAGCTGTGTAACATGTTCAGGCCCCAGAACTAAAACCACTACTGGCTACTTTGTCTCTTCACCCTGTTAGGATACACTCATGTCCTGGTCACCTCAAAGACCTTCAATCAACCTTGTACACTTAGTTTCATTGGGGAAAAGAGGGGAAATGTTAGAGCTGCTAAAGTGGCTACAGATTGCATTCCTGTATCTTCGTTACACGGCTAAAATCAAAATCAAATCAAATTTTATTGGTCACATACACATGGTTAGCAGATGTTAATGCGAGTGTAGCGAAATAAATGTCAGTTGGCTTTTCATAGACGATCATTTAGAGTTAGAGACAGCAGGTGCAGTAGAGCGAGTGAGTCGAAAACAGCAGCACGTCCAGTGAACAGGTCAGGGTTCCATAGCCGCAGGCAGAACAGTTGAAACTGGAGCAGCAGCACGACCAGGTGGACTGGGGACAGCAAGGAGTCATGAGGCCAGGAAGTCCTGAGGCATGGTCCTAGGGCTCAGGTCCTCCGAGAGAAGAGAGAAAATAGAGAAAGAGAGAGAGTTAGAGGGAGCATACTTAAATTCACACAGAACACCGGAGAAGATAGGAGAAATACTCCAGATATAACAGACTGATCCTAGCCCCCCGACACAAACTATTGCAGCATGAATACTGGAGGCTGAGACAGGAGGGGTCGGGAGACACTGTGGCCCCGTACGACGATACCCCCGGACAGGGCCAAGCAGGAAGGATATAACCCCACCCACTTGCCAAAGCACAGCCCCTACACCAAACACCAACTTACTACCCTGAGACAAGGCCGAGTATAGCCCATGAAGATCTCCCCCACGGCACGAACCCGAGGGGGGCGCCAAACCCGGACAGGACGATCACGTCGGTGACTCAACCCACTCAAGTGATGCACCCCTCTTAGGGACGGCATGGAAGAGCACCAGTAAGCCAGTGACTCTGCTCCCATCACCATACTTTACAGTTGGGATGAGGTTTTGATGTTGGTGTGCTGTGCATTTTTTCTCCACTCATAGTGTTGTGTGTTCCTTCCAATTAACTCAACTTTGGATTTATCTGTCCACAGAATATTTTGCCAGTAGCGCTGTGGAACATCCAGATGCTCTTTTGCGAACTTCAGATGTACAGCAATGTGTTTTTTGGACAGTAGAGGCTTCTTCTGTGGTGTCCTCCAATGAACACCACTCTTGTTTAGTGTTGTACGTATCGTAGTCACGTCAGCAGAGATGTTAGCATGTTCCAGAGATTTCTTTAAGTCTTTAGCTGACACTCTAAGATTCTTCTTAACCTCATTGAGCGTTCTGCGCTGTGCTCTTCCAGTCGTCTTTACAGGACGGCCACTCCTATGGAGAGTAGCAACAGTGCTGAACTTTCTCCATTTATAGACAATTTGTCTTACCATGGACTGATGAACATCACAGCTTTTTGAGATACTTTTGTAACCCTTTCCAGCTTTACGCAAGTCAACAATTCTTAATCTTGGGTCTTCTGAGATCTCTTTGTTCGAGGCATGGTTCACATCAGGCAATGCTTCTTGTGAATAGCAAACTCAAATTTTGTGAGTGTTTTTTATAGGGCAGGGCAGCTCTAACCAACATCTCCAATCTCATCTCAATGATTGTTCTCCAGGTTAGCTGACTCCGGACTCCAATGAGCTTTTGGAGAAGTCATTAGCCTAGGGGTTCACATACTTTTTCCAACCTACATTGTGAATGTTTAAATGGTGTATTCAATATAGACAAGAAAAATACAATAATTTGTGTGTTAGTTTAAGCAGACTGTGTTTGTCTGTTTTTGTGACTTAGATGAAGATCAGATCTAACGTTATGACCAATTTATGCAGAAATCAAGATAATTACAAAGGGTTCAAACTTTTTTTTGCCACTGTATTTGATATTTCCACCTATTGTATCTATGTGTTTACAGGTATATATTTCCAAGATGCATTAAGAGATCCTAATGTTGTGTATGTAGGACAGACAGCTGACTACTTGTATTCCACATTTTAGCAATATCAGAGCTTACAATATTGGGTTGCATGAGTTTGTGTGGTCACTCCCCCCTCCAGCCAGACATTATTCAGCACTGTTTGAATTTAGGGGGTGTCACAATATCTATCAATTTAACCACTTTTGCAGTAAAATATTTGTACACAACCATCCATTTCATGAATGGGAGACATAAGTGATGTTAAAAAAACATGGTTGTGTTTTGTTGTACCTCAGGTAGGGGTATCTCCAAAAATATGGAGGCCTTGCTACTAGCCTAAATGGAACCAACCACCAAACAAATGATCAAACATATACTTAACACTGTTTGCAAAGACAATGTCATACACAATCAATTTGACTCAATTCAACACTGTCGGCCTGTGCCCCTCTTTTTCAAAAAAGTATTTTTCCTCTCTCCTCCATTGAGCTGGTTAGAGGTCCAGTGCAGCCGTTTTTTTAAATCTCAATATCAAATCATTTATGAGTAACAATGAAGAACTTTACTGTGATTGTTTTCAATAACAATTGTAAAAACTAAAAACAAAAATGTCTTCTTAGCAAAGAACAATTTCTCACGCAATAATTTTGCTAGGACTGTCTGGGAGTGGTCTGAGTGGGGAGGGGAAAACTGAAAACTAACAGAAATTTGGAACTCTTTTTATTGGTCTATTAACTAATTTATCGCATGGTGATACTCCATCCCACCAAAACAGGCGGTCTATTCAAACAATTTCACAGTATTGTTCCAACCTCATAGTATGGAAATATATATAAAACACAAGAAAATCACATTTTTGACTGCACTGGGCCTTTAATGAGTTTCCTCCTATCTAATTCATGCACGCCCAGCAGCCGCTGACAATTTACTGTCATCCCACAAATCACTTAATGCCATTCCTTAATGGAATCACACAGTGATTGGATGTTTTCAGCACATGTGTCGTAACCTGTGAGTGTTCCCTATTAAGGCTTTATCTCTGACCTGACCCATTCCACTGTTCTCCTGCAAATAGTACAATGTGCAGCGGTATCAGCCATCTTGCCCTCCCAGCATGTTGGGGTCAATCTTCAAAATTAAAATTAGGTTTCAGATTAGAAGTGCAATTAGATATTTGAGCGCTATCTGCCAGGGTGCTGTATCAATTCCCCGTATTAGGGTAATACAACTCAACATAAATCTTTACACTAGGGAAGAAAAAGGTGCAAGGACTTATAAAAGATAATTGTTTGACTAAGTGATGGATTTCGTCCATTCAGGACTGTAGGATTAGCATCATTTGGAGAGGCCATGTGCCTTCGGAAAGCATTCAGACACCTTGACTTTTTCCACATTTTGTTAGGTTTTTAATTAAATTTTTTATTTAACTAGGCAAGTCAGTTAAGAACAAATTCTATTTACAATGACAGCCTAGAAACAGTGGGTTAACTGCCTTGTTCAGGGGCAGAAAGACAGATTTTTACCTTGTCAGCTCGGGAATTCACCCCACCAACCTTTCGGTTACTGGCTCAACGCTCTAACCACTAGGCTACCTGCTGCCCCAGGTTACAGTCTTTTCTAAAATGTATTAAATAATATATATTCTCATCAATATACACACAATACCCCATAATTACAAAGCAAAAAAAGTTTTTTTGAAAAACTGAAACATCACATTTACATAAGTATTCAGACCCTTTACTGAGTACTTGTTGAAGCAACTTTGACAGCTATTAGAGCCTTGAGTCTTCTTGGGTATGACGCTACAAGCTTGGCACACCTCTGTTTAGGGAGTTTCTCAGATTCTTCTCTGCAGATCCGCTCAAGCTCTGTCAGGTTGGATGGGGAGCGTCGCTGGGCCACTCATAGACATTCAGAGACTTGTACCGAAGCCACTCTGGCGTTGTCTTGGCTGTGTGCTTAGGGTCGTTGTCCTGTTGGAAGGTAAACCTTCACCCCAATCTGAGGTCCTGAGCGCTCTGGAGAAGGTTTTCATCAACGATCACTCTATACTTTGCTAGGTTCATCTTTCCCTCGATCCTGACTAGTCTCCCAGTCCTTGCCGCTGAAAAACATCCCCACAGCATGATGCTGCCACCACCATGCTTCACCGTAGGGATGGTGCCAGGTTTCCTCCAGAAATGACGCTTGGCATTCAGGCCAAAGACTTCAATCTTGGTTTCATCAGACCAGAGAATTTTGTATCTCATGGTCTGAGAGCACTTTAGGTGCCTTTTGGCAAACTCCAAGCGGGCTGTTATGTGTCTTTTACTGAGGAGTGGCTTCCGTCTGGCCACTCTACCATAAAGGCCTGATTCGTGCTGTGCTGCAGAGATGGTTGTCCTTCTGGAAGGTTCTCCCATCTCCACAGAGGAACTTTAGAGCTCTGTCAGAGTGACCATCGGGTTCAAGGCCCTTCTCCACCGATTGCTCAGTTTGGCCGGGCGTTCAGCTCTAGGAAGAGTCTTGGTGGTTCCGAACTTCTTTAATTTAAGAATGATGGAGGCCACTGTGTTCTTGGGGACCTTCACTGCTGCAGAATTTTTTGGTACCGTTTCCCAGATCTGTGCCTCGACACAATCCTGTCTCTGAGCTCTACGGACAATTCCATTCGACCACATGGCTTGGTTTCTGATATGCATTGTCAACTGTGGGACCTTATATAGACAGGTGTGTGCCTTTCCAAATCATGCCCAATCTATTTAATTTACCACAGGTGGACTCCAATCAAGTTGTGGAAACATCTCAGGGATGATCAAATGTGGAAAGAGTCAAGGGGTCTGAATACTTTCCGAAGTTACTGTATATGTTTGCACTAACATTTATTTCCAATACCTCAACAAAGCACATTATTAAAGGTATTTAATTAATGAATGGTTCAAGTCTAATAACTGCCAAAGCAGGGACCACAAAACACTCCTTTTCAAGGTCTCTGATGACACAGCCATCCTGTTCCTACCTTACCTGACCCTACCTTCTTCCAGCAATATCAGTCATCCGTTACCAAATTCAGTGAGTGGTTCCGCAACAACTACTTGGATGTCAACGTCTCCTAAACAAAGAAAATTACCATAAACTTTCACAAAAAACCCACCTTTAACATAAGTCCCAGCATCAAACCACTACTCATCTACAGAAGTATCTGTCATCACAACATGATCACATTCACGCACCGCAATAAACTATTAAGGATCAGGAACACAGCATCTAAATTGATTGGACTCCCCACTCCAAACCTTTCCTAATGAATGAACATGCTATCCAACGCAAAGTCAGCCATATCCAGACCAACCAGTCCAACACTGCTTTGATCTTCTCCCATTAGCTGGGAGATATCAGAAAATTAAAGAGCGACTGTCCTTAAATAACAATTAATCTCTTTGAAAAACGGCCTATGTGGCATCGATATGAGTCAGAAACATTTATTCTAGTGTCAAAATTGACTACAGTGTAAATATGATAATTTTGGTAATAAAGTCAAGTCTTGTCTGAAACGGAATTTGGAACCTCACAACAAGTAATTGAAGGTTGGGTTTGGATTACAATTATGTCAACAAATCATGCCGCTTTTTGCCCACCCACCCACTCACTTCATTGAATTGGGCTCCGTTGCTTCATCGCCCCCAATGTGTTCAAAGGATCATAGCCATTTGAGTCTGAATAGCCCTATATGGATTGACCATGCACAGCATGCTTCCAACAGGATGCAAGGCCAACAACAATGATTTGCATGCCCTGCCAAAGGGCCCTATCATGCAGAATAAGTGGTTGGTGTTCGTTGGTCCCCAGTGGTGGTGAGTATACCAGTAGCTAGACCATAGACTGCTGGTTATGTATCTGGTTATGTATATTTTGATAATGATTATCACTATCATCGCTAGCATAGCTGACGTTAGCTAGCTAGGGACCAACTACCTAGCTACCTAGCTAGCACGATAAAAGAAAAGGCAAAGAATTACACTGAACAAAAATATAAAATGAGCTGAAATAAAAGATCCCAGATACTGTCCATACGCACAAAAAAACGTATTTCTCAGAAATGTTGTGCCCAAATTTGATTTAGGTCCCAGTTAGTGAACGTTTCTCATTTGCCAAGATAATCCATCCATCTGACAGGTGTGGCATATTAAGAAGCTGATTAAACAGCATAATCATTACACAGGTGCACCTTGGGGACAATAACACAATTCCACAAATGTCTCAAGTTGAGGCTGCGTGCAATTGGCATGGTGAAAACAGGAATGTCCACCAAAGCTGTTGCCAGAGAATTTAATGTTAATTTCTCGACCACAAGCCGCCTCCAACGTCGTTTTAGAGAATTTGGCAGTACGTACAACCAGCTTCACATTTTGTGTCACTGGCCTCCACAAAATACCCCACACACAATACCCCATTATGTCAAAGTTGAATTATGTTTTTAGAAATGTTTACAAATTAATAAAAAATTAAAAGCTATTATGTCTTGAGTCAATAAGTATTCCACCCCTTTGTTATGGCGGGCCTAAATAAGTTCAAAAGTGAAAATGTGTAACAAGTCACACAATAAGTTGCATGGACTCACTCTGTGTGCAATAATAGTGTTTAACATAATTTAGTGTACCCCACACATACAGTTATCTTTAAGGTCCCTCAGTTGAGCAGTGAATTTCAGACACAGATTCAACCACAAAACCCAGGGAGATTTTCCAATGCCTCGCAAAGTAGGGCACTGTAAAGAATGGTGGGTACTGGTTCAGTGAGTCAGGCGCAGGAGAGCAGAGATGTGTGGACAAGGTATTTAATAACACAACAGCACCAGTACACAAACGATACAAGGTGCGGGAAACAATACCGGTCTCACGAAAATAACGGGCGTAAATCAAAGAACCCGGCAACAATCAACCAGCCGTATAATAACCAATTTGAACAATGAATATAAACACGCACACAAACATGGGGAAAACAGAGGGTTAAATAATGAACATGTAATTGGGGGAATTGAAACCAGTTGTGTAGAAACAAAGACGAAACAAACGGAAAAATGAAAAGTGGATCGGCGATGGCTAGAAGGCCGGTGACGTCGACCGCCGAATGCCGCCCGAACAAGGAGAGAGACCGACTTCGATGGTGAAATGGTGAAGTTATTAATTACCCATAAGGCACTAAAGTAAAACTGCAAAAATGTGGCAAAGAAATGTACTTTATATCCTGAATACAAAGTGTTATGTTTGGGGCAATTCCGAAACATCACAGAGTATCACTCTTCATATTTTCAAGCATGGTGGTGGCTGCATCATGTTATGGATATGCTTGTCATCGGCAAGGAGTAGTTTAAATTATTATTATTTTTTTTTTAATGAACTCTTTAGGCATCATCAGCCGAGGTGTCGGTTTTGAAGAGTCTGGCGTGCCCAAAGTAAAATACCTGCCACTCAGGCCCAGAAACTAGGATATGCACATAATTAGTACTATTGGATAGGAAACACTCTGAAGTTTCTAAAACCTTTAACATAATGTATGTGAGTATAACAGAACTGATATAGCAGGCAAAAACCAGAGGAAAATCCATCCGGATTTGCAGTTTTTTTTGTAGATTACCTTTTTCTCCTGGCTGCCTATAGGATTCAACATTACCTAGGACCTAGACTGCAGTACCTATGGCTTCCACTGGATGTCAACAGTCTTTAGACAGGGTTTCATGACCTTCGGTTGAATTAGAAGCCTATAGAAGAAGAATTTAGACGTGGACCCCGGAACTCAATAGAATGACATGCGCGTTCACAGTCTCGCGCGCTCTGTGTTTTTTTCCTTTCCTATTGTTCAGGCTATAATCCGGTTTAAATATTATAGTAAATATACATAAAAGGATACCTAAGGATATATTAAAAATGATGTTTGATTTGTTTGGACAAAGTTGATAGGTATAATTTGAACGCGTTCTCTTCACGGTTCTATGGGCGACTCGACAGTGGATTTTCTGAACATAACGCGCCAACCAAACAGAGATTTATGGATTTAATAAATGACTTTTTCTAACAAAAGAACCATTGGATGTCTCCGTTGGACACTTGGGATGCCCTCAGCAGAAGTTCTTCGAAAGGTAAGTGATTTATTTTAGCTCTTATATGGGTTTTGTGTGACCCGTGCTAGTTATGAATTTATGCTAATGCATAAATGTTAGAGGTGCTATCCTCAAACAATCAAATGTAGTGCTTTCGCCATAAAGACAACGCTGTGATATTGCCAAGAATCAGAGCTTTTGATGACTATGCAACACTTGTATATTGATGAATGTTTAATAATTTAACTTTTTTATTTTTTTGATTTGGTGCCTTACATTTCACCGGGTAGTGTCGGGAACGGCCCGTTAGCGCCCCGTTTCTCCCTAAGTAGTTAAACAAGTATTGGAATAGACCTAAGCACAGGCAAAATCCTAGAGGAAAACCTGATTCAGGAAAACCTGATTTTGTCTCCCAGTCACAGACACTGGGAGACAAATTCACCTTTCAGCAGGACAATAACCTAAAACACAAGATCAAATATCCACTTGAGTTGCTTACCTAGACAACACTGAATGTTCCTGAGTGGCATAGTTACAGTTTTGACTTAAATCAGCTTGAAAATACAGTATATGGCAAGACTTGAAAATGGCTGTCTAGCAATGATCAACCACCAACTTGACAGAACTTGAATATTAAAAAATAATAATAATAATAATATGAAAATATTGTACAATCCAGGTGTGCAAAACTCTTAGAGACTTACCCAGAAAGACTCAAAGCTGTAATTCTGGCTGTAACTGTCACGATCTTCATGGATGGACCAAGGCGCAGCGTGCCGGGTGGAGTTAAACATATTTATTGGTTAACTCACTCAATACAAAAACAACAAAACGAAGATCAATTAGGTGTAGCACCAACAGCATACACGCACCAACAGCATACACACAATAACAGCTTCAACTTCCCACAAGGCTGGAGGGAAAAATAGCTGCTTAAGTGTGGTTCCCAATCAGAGACAACGATAGACAGCTGTCCCTGATTGAGAGCCACACTCAGCCAAAACAAAGAAATACAAAAAGAACATAGAATGCCCACCCCAAATCACACCCTGACCAAACCAAAATGAGACATAAAAAGGCTCCTACAGGTCAGGGCGTGACAGTAACACAACACAATTAGGAATAAGTCATGGGGTATG
>QNTS01000464.1:97672-111033 GCA_003317085.1 Hucho hucho
TTTTTTCCTTTCTTATAGCCCAGTTTATATTCCGGTTGAAATATTATGCTATTTCTACATAAAAGTGTTCCTAAGGATACATTTAAAATTATGTTTGATTGTTCTTGGACAAGTTTATAGGTATAAGTTGAACGAGTTCTCTTCACGTTTCAATGGACGAGTGGAGGCTGTAGTTTCTGATTATAACGCGCGAACCAAACAGAGATTTATGGATATAATAAATGACTTTTTCTAACAAAAGAACCATGGATTGTCTTCGTTGGCTTCCCAAGTGTCCAACAAAGACATCCAATGGTTCTTTTGTTAGAAAAAGTCATTTATTATATCCATAAATCTCTGTTTGGTTGGCGCGTTATGTTCATAAAATACAGCGACCACTCGCCCATTGAACCGTGAGGAGAAGGTGTTCAACCTATACCTATACACTTGCCCAAGAACAATCAAACATAATTGATAATGTATCCTTAGGAACACTTTTATGTATATTTACTATAATATTTCAACCGGATTATAAACTGGATGATAGGAAAGGAAAAAAACACAGCGCACGCGAGCCCGTGAACGCACATCCTCTTCTGTTTACATCCGATGACCAGTTCGAAATTCTTCTTCTATTACCATCCAGAGCAACTATAACATCACCAAACACTGTCTAGAGACTGTTGACATCCAGTGGAAGCAATAGGTAATGCAATCTTACTCCCAGAAATGGCTGTTTTCAATAGGGAGGGGTTCAAAATGAGGCAATGTGTCAAAAACACTTTTTCCAGGACAGAAATTCCTCGGGTTTTCGCCTGCTATATCCGTTCTGTTGTACTCACAGACATTATGTTAACACTTTTAGAACATTCCGAGTGTTTCCTATCCAATCGTACTAATTATGTGCATATCCTATTTTCTGGGCCTGAGTGGAAGGCATTTTACTTTGGGCATGCCAGACTCTCCAAAACCGTCACCTCGGGAGCCGCTCCCTAAGAAGTTAAACTCACCTTCTGCACCTGCTTCCTGACTCCTAGTGTATACGTTACAGAATACTGGCCCTGAAAATAATGGAAGCCGCAGAAGATAACACCATCTTCCGGACGGTCTGGGAGCAGGGTCACATCACAGCAACACTCACCATCACAGTGGGACCGATGCACCAGGAAAGCCTTCCTCATCACCACCGCACTCCTACAAACAGTCATCCTCAGCCTCCCTTGGCTCCAACTTCATAACCCCACCATCTCCTGGTCGAGGATGAGAATCACAGACTCGGGACCAGGATAATGGAGGACCTGCTTTCCCGCACATTGTGGTTCCACATTGGTGAAGGGTCCTGTGAGTGCCCTCCAGCCTATCAATCTGTCCTCCCGAATCGTTGGCCCTGTGTGTTGGGACATAGATGTGGACATCCGCCAGGCTCTGGAGAAGGAACACGCTCCTGCTACCTGCCCTCCAGAGCGCATCTACGTCCCCACGAGGGTAAGAGAATGATTGTTGACTTGGGCACACACTCCCTTGCCACTGGACACCCAGGTATCACCCGCACCATCCAATCCCTCTCTGATAAATACTAGTGGCCCACCTTGGCGCAGGACGTTGCCGACTATGTCAACTCATGCACCGTATGTATCCAATCTAAATCTCCCCGGCACTCTCCAGCAGGGAAACTACGTCAGCACCCTTTGTCACATCTGTCCATAGACTTTAACTGATCTCTCCCTTTCTGTTGGTTTTACCACTGTTATGGTCGTTGTTTACAGATTCTCTAAATCCTGCCATTTTATCCCTCTCTCTGGTCTACCTACCGCTCTCCAGGTCGCTGAGGCACGCGCAGAGGTGGTGTGGAACGCTGCCCACGTGAGGCTCCAGCGCACTGTCCGCCATCAGAAGGATCAGGTGGACCGCCACCGCAGTGAGGCTCCCGTGTTCCATCCTGGTGATCGTGTCTGGCTCTCCAACAGGAACCTCCCGCTCCGCCTGCCCTGCCGGAAGCTGAGCCCCTGGTTTATGGGGCCCTTCAAGGTCCTCCGGAGGGTTAATGAGGTAACTTACCGTCTACAACTCCCCACCAACTATCGGATCTCACCCTCTTGTTTCCCTCTTCAGGCTGGTGGTTCTTGGTCCCCTTGCTGATGCTGTCCCCCGCGACATCCATCCCCCTCCCCTGGACATCGATGGGTCCCCTGCCTATGCTGTCAGGTCCCTACTGGACTCCTGACGTCGTGGGGGTTGTTGGGTTCCAGTGGCTGACCGGTTTCCGGTGGCCGACAATCTCGACCCCAACATTGTCGAGATTTACAACTTTATTTTCAGATTGTCACGCCTACTCCCGTTCTCTCTCTCTGGCGTTCAACGTTGCCGGGCTACTAACCACCATCCTGGCAACCCACATTATGCACGCCTGTTAATTTTAACCATGACTACGCACACGTGCTCCCCATCATTATGCACACCTGCATCATCATTACCTTGATTACTTCCATTTTATTTAGCCCTCAGTAGCCTCGGTCTTCAGGCAGTATTGGTTTTGTTCACGGCTTCTCCTGTTTTGTTTATCTGCTTATTCTCTTTATTAAATTTACCTTCTACACCTGCTTCCTGACTCCTAGAGTATACGTTACACAGATTCACAATAAAGCTTTACAGCAACTGGGGTCTCCACAGTATGTGCTCTTGGATTTAATGTCTCCTTATCTGTCTCCTTTTCTGTAAAATGGTCCTTCATGGGTACTTTCCCTTAGAAGTACTGTGCTCTAACAAATACCCAAAAGTGTCAATGTAACATTTTGGACAATTTGAGTGAGTAATGATTCGTTTGCAGATTCAGGTCCAGGTGTGAACACATTTTAAGAGTTTTGACACAAAGATGGGGCGAGGGCCTTTACCAGCCAAATGAGGAATGAAGTGTCCATTTGAAGGAGAAAATAGCCACTTCAGTTAGAGCACCTGTGGATGTTTTCTGTTTAAACATATTCTTTGATTGTTTGACAAGGACATGCTAAGTCTGAAAGGAGGGCAGGGGCATAATGTTCAGAGAACATAAAGTATAACACATTGGTATGTGCTGTTTTTCAAAGGCAATTTTTCAAAGACTATTATGATATCTACCTTCACTGAATGGTACCCTAGAGTGGTTATCATAAGTATTTACCACCCTTGGATTTCTTCCCATTTTATTGTGTTACAAAGTGGGATTAAAATGGATGTAATTGTATGTTTTGGTCAATCATCCAAACAAAACACTAATGTCAATTTTGGGGGGAAAATGTATGGAGAAAAGAAACATTTATATACTTTGATTAGAGAAGTATTCACCCCCTGAGTCAATACATGTTCGAAACACCTTTAGCAGCGATTACAGCTGTGAGTCTTCTTGGGCAAGTCTCTAAGAGCGTTGCACTCCTGTATTCTGCTATATTTGCCCATTTCTCTTTTCAAAATGATTCACGCTCTGTCAAGATGTTGGGGATCATGGCTAGACAGCCATTTTTAAGTCTTGCCATAGATTTTCAATCAGATTTAAGTCAAAACTGTAAATCACAAAGGAACATTCACAGTCGTCTTGGTAAGAAACTCCAATGTAGATTTGGCATGGTGTTGTAGGTTATTGTCCTGCTGAAAGGTGAATTCCTCTCCCAGTGTAAAGCAAACTGAAGCAGGATTTCCTCTAGGATTTTGCCTGTGCCTTGATCCATCCCATATATTTTTATCCTGAAAAACTCCCAAGTCTTTTCTGATGTCAAGTATACCCATACCATGATGCAGCCACCACCATCCTTGAAAATAAGGAGGCAGTGTCACGGATCCCTCCGGAACTGTCATTGCGCATACCTGGCCCCAATTGACAATCATTAGTGTTTGTCCGTTGGTGCATGTGAGTACCTGTGCTGTGTGTTTTGGCTTTCGTGCCATGGTGGATTGCGCACATGATTCCGGACCTCGTCCTGTGTTTTGATCATTGTGCGCATCGGTTTTTATTTCAGGTACTCCTTGCTCTTTTCTTTTGTTTTGGGTTTCAACCCTGTGTTTGTGTATACGTGTTTGTTTCATTTTCGTCCCCGTGTCTTTACACGGCACGCTGTAGTGTGGGCAAATAAAAACCCATATTACGCATTCCTGCGCTTGTCTCCCGATCCCTTCATACCAACGTGACAGACAATTACTCAGTGAAATGCTGTGTTGGATTTGCATTTAGGACTTTTCACATTGACATAATGTAGTATTTTGTGTATATTATTGACAAAATCGCAATTACATATATTTCAGTCCCACTATGTAACACAACATAATGTGGGGGTTGGATCCTGTCGTGGAAATTCAGTACTGTGAGAGACTTGGTCATTTCTTCAAACAATCATATTTATTTAATATCAATTAATTGTTGCAATAATGAGGCTGGTCGACCTCACACCCTTGAGTGTTGGACCGAGTAACCTAACCTTTACACAAATGCAGAGTACTATATATAGCTGACACTGACAATGCTCAGTCATAGTTGGTTCAACCCCACTCATGCAGACCAAGAAGCATCATAAGCCACTCTGGGTTCATCCTGTCGTTATCTGCACGTGGGATGTTGTCTTAACCCCACCCTGGCTTAGTTTCCCAGATGCAAGGATGAATTTGAGACAATGCGGGATTGTCCTACTCCTAATCTATCTCTAGTAAAACACATTCTTGTCTATGTAACGCGATCTTTAACTAATTTGTTAGCTCAAGCCATCTCCAGTGACCATACGCCCAGATTAGCTGCATGGAACTAGAGTGGAGCCCATTAAAACACAGGCACTAGTAGGACAGAAATGTCTTACTATGAGTTAAATATTAATTGTTAACCATTAATGTCAAATAGATCAGCTAAATACCCAGTGTACAGTTGAAGTCGGAAGTTTACATACACCTCAGCCAAATACATTTAAACTCACAATTCCTGACATTTAATCCTAGTAACAATTCCCTGTCTTTGGCCAGTTAAGATCCCCACTTTATTTTAAGAATGTGAAATGTCAGAATAATAGTAGAGAGAATGATTTATTTAAGCTTTTATTTCTTTCATCACATTCCCAGTGGGTCAGAAGTTTACATTCACTCAATTAGTATTTGGTAGCATTGCCTTTAAATTGTTTAACTTGGGTCAAACGTTTCGGGTAGCCTTCCACAAGCTTCCCACAATAAGTTGGGTGAATTTTGGCCCATTCCTCCTGACAGAGCTGGTGTAACTGAGTCAGGTTTGTAGGTCTCCTTGCTCGCACACGCTTTTTCAGTTCTGACCCAAAATGTTCTATATGATATGAGGTCAGGGCTTTGTGATGGCCACTCCAATACCTTGACTTTGTTGTCCTTAAGCCATTTTGCCACAACTTTGGATGTATGCTTGGGGTCATTGTTTATTTGGAAGACCCATTTGTGACCAAGCTTTAACTTCCTGACTGATGTCTTGAGATGTTGCTTCAATATATCCACATAAACTTCCTCCCCCATGATGCCATCTATTTTGTGAGGTGCACCAGTCCCTCCTGCAGCAAAGCACCCCCACAACATGATGCTGCCACCCCGGTGCTTCACGGTTGGGATGGTGTTCTTTGGCTTGCAAGCCTCCCCCTTTTTCCTCCAAACATAACGATGGTCATTATGGCCAAACTGTTCCATTTTTGTTTCATCAGACCTGAGGACATTTCTCCAAAAAGTACAATCTTTGTCCCCATGTGCAGTTGCAAACCGTGGTCTAGCTTTTTTATGGCGGTTTTGGAGCAGTGGCTTCTTCCTTGCTGAGCGGCCTTTCAGGTTATGTCAATATAGCCCTCGTTTTACTGTGGATATAGATACTTTTGTACCTGTTTCCTCCTCTGTCCTTTGCTGTTGTTCTGTGATTGATTTGCACTTTTTGCACCAAAGTACGTTCATCTCTAGAACGCGTCTCATTCCTGAGCGGTATGACAGCTGCGTGGTCCCATGGTGTTTATACTTGCGTACTATTGTTTGTACAGATGAATGTGGTACCTTCAGGCGTTTGGAAATTTCTCCCAAGGATGAACCAGACTTGTGGAGGTCTACAATTTTTTTTCTGAGGTCTTGGCTGATTTCTTTTGATTTTCCCATGATGTCAAACAGGAGGCACTGAGTTTGAAGGTAGGTCTTGAAATACATCCACAGTTACACGTCCAATTGACTCAAATGTTTCAATTAGCCTATCAGAAGCTTCTAAAGCCATGACATAATTTTCTGGAATTTTCCAAGCTGTTTAAAGGCACAGTTAACTTCTGACCCACTGGAATTGTGATACAGTGAATTATAAGTGAAATAATTTGTCTGTAAACAATTGTTGGAAAAATTACTTGTGTCATGCACAAAGTTAGTGTCCTAACCGACTTGCCAAAACTATAGTTTGTTAACAAGAAATTTGTGGAGTGATTGAAAAACAAGTTTTAATGACGCCTAACTAAGTATATGTAAACTTCTGACTTCAACTGTATATGCAGAGTAAACCCTCCAACACATCTACCATTCTTAATTTTCCTGAGAACGGTCCTTCTGTGACTCATGTCTCAATGCATCAGGGATGGTTGCCATACAGTAGCTGGGTCTCAGATTGTTCTGAAATCATTTCTGTAGTTAGAAACAGATAAGATTAGTATTCCTGCAACGTTATTTTGTTGATATTTAATTTGATCTATGAAAAATGAAGCTAATTGATTGCACCCAAATTGTCCATTTCAATGTATAGGATTTGAATTTATAGGATATTCAATAAATATAGTACCTATCATCTGATTTGGGCCAAACTTTTCTCTAACAAGGAGTAAGACATGAGGGATCCAAAGAAACAGTCAAAAGCCACCCACCACACCCCATGCCAATACCACCCCAACAGCGAGTATATATTTTCTGTCTGACAAGTTTTGTAGTATGGAGCTGCGGTTCGGAGTATTGTTTCTTCATCCTATGTAATGTATTCTCAGCCAACTTGGTGATGTTTTTTTTCCCCCTGTTCAGAGAAATTTGTCATTGAAGTTGTTAGGTTTATGTCACTTCAAACACTTATTTTTCTTAAAACTGCATTGTTGGTTAAGGGCTTGTTAGTAAGCATTTCACTGTAAGGTCTACACATGCTGTATTCGGCGCATGTGACAAATCAAATTTGATTCGATTTGATATTAACAGGTTCTGACCACTAGATGGGACTGTTGCTGCTATTAAATGGATAGTTCACCCAAATTACAAAATGAAATATAGTTTTCTTAGCCTGTAAGCAGTCTATGGACTAGGTATGACAGCAACCCATTCTTTCTTTTTCGGTTTAACTAGTCAATGTTTCAAAGGCTAACTTTTTAGCATTTTTGGCACAAATCTTCCTAAATGTGCATTTTCACACTTCATATCCAAATCATCTATAAGTAACATCATTGAGTTACACACTACATTTTTGATACATTATGATGATTTAGATATGAAGTATGAAAATGCTAACGTAGAAACCATTGACTTGCATTGGATTTATGTCACAATGTGGAAAAGGTAGCATTTTAAACAGTGGCCATCGAAATCAAAGCATGGGTTGCTGTCATACCTTGTCCATAGGCTGCTTACAGGCTAAGGAAACCAATATGTAATTGTGTAATTTGGGTGAACTATCCATTAACTTTGAGAGGGCGGTGTTATTCACCTAATAGAGGGAACAACACCATTTAGTGGTCAGAACCTGGTAATATCAGGACGTAGGATGGAACATAAACAACTTCATTGACTGATTTCTCTGAACAGGATGAGGAAACAAAACTCAGAGCCATAGCTCCACACTACTTGTCAGACATAGAGAACTGATACTATATACTCATTGTCAGGATGGAATTGGCGTAGGGTTTGGGGGGTCCACAGGTGACTTTTTACCATTTATTTGGATTCTTCATGTCTAACTCATTGTTAGAAAAATGTTTGGGGCAAATAGGATATTAGGTACTATATTTTTTTAATATTATATGAATCCTGTAAATTCAAACGGCCAATGGGTGCAGTCAATTAGCTTAATGTCTCAGAGATCAAATTATATTTAAACAAACTAATGTTCAGGAATGATTTCAGAACAATCTGAATGGTGGGTATCAAAATCCTTTTTCTTGTGCTTTTTGAGGTGGAATAACCCAGCTGTAGACCATTAAACACAGCCTTAATAGCCTTGGCCTCCTTCTCCTCTCCGCTTTGGCGTCAAGCGGCGAGCAGCATTGTCCGGACACTTTGTTTACGAAGGAAGCGGAATCACTCAGTTCACGGGTGGTGTGGTGGCATAGTGGAATCATTTAGCACCTCGTTAGGGAATCTGGATTCCTCGTTGAAGAAGCTGGGTTCAGCAGACAGTGTATGATCTAGGAGCAGAAGGAATTTGAGAAGTGAGAGAGGAGGAGAGAAAAGAGAGATCTGACCCTGTTCTCACAGTGATTGCGGTGTGAAAGTGGCAGATGCTCCTGAAACTATTTAAAGATTTATCATGTATTTTGCAACGTTTGCACCTGTTATTGTTTGGGGAGCAGAATATGTTATAAAGGTTGAAAAAATAGAGAAAGTGAATAAAAATATAACAGTCTTAGAACATAAATAAAGTGTCATGATCTAGCTTGCTTATTTAGCTGTTCCCTTATGGCACTAACAGGTGCAAACCTATCACTGCACTGCTGCACAAAGTGTATAGATTGGGCTCTAGATGCATGCAATAATGCATGATATTTTAGTCTAAATCTGCCTCAAAAGGATAGGTCAACATTATTGACCACAACAGAATATAAACAGCACTAAACATAATACAGTATATATGAACGATAAACTGTATATCAACGTGTTACAACGTGAGTTCTATTACGAAGTCTCTGCCCTTAAAGCAGCAAATCTGACTCATCCTTTAACTTCATCAGCCAGTGGATATGTGACAGTTCCCTCTAGCTTGGACATTTGTTCCCCAGCCATATTACCAATCTGCTTTGCCCTGGGATCTATGTGTAATGACAGCATTTAAAAGAGCAATGCAATGTAAGCTAGACTCAATTCAGTCTGCTGACATGGTCCGATGTGGACTGTATAACCAGGTGTCAAAAGCACTTTGTCTAGTCATGCAACAGCCAAGATTCTGCACGTACAGAGCAGTCATGCTCTACAGTCAAAGACACGTCAGCCTGATGTGACTCTGTGATGCTATTGGTCACTTTGTATCTCCTTGTATCTGTAGTTCATCCAATCATTTGGCAGTCATTCAGTCATGAGAAAAAGGGAAATAATTCAGTGGATGGTTTGGAGGATATTATATAATATGTTTTCAGTTATGCTGTTGTATGTCCATGCTTGCGACAGGTTACAAACAGGGACACATTTCTTAAAACGCACAATAAATCAGTGAGTATGTTCTGTCCTATTGTTCTTGGCTCTAATTATTTGAATGCCATCATCACAAATATCTAGTTGAATATCCCCTTTAACCATGTATTGCTTATTCTCTTGCAAATCTGCTACTTTGAACTGTCAACTTGTTGGACAGTTGGCCCTTAGCCCTCCTACAGAGAGAATACCAATAGGAGCTAGCCTGTTGGAAACTTCCTCGTCTAATCATCCAATTGTCAAAGTGACGCTGAGGTAGCCATCCAAAGTGCACATGCGACCCCCTGGCTAGGTGCAGCATGCTCACTCACATTGGATCAGAGCTCAGCATGTGAAGAAATACATTGGAACGGTTCACTGAATTGGTACACTGTTACATTTCCAGTGTTGACTGAGCCCTCAGATGGCTTCACAATATACTTCACTGTGTTCACCCCACTCTTGTGGAAATTGCATCAATTGAATCTAACATACAAGAGAGTCATTACTTTAGAATAAAACTTTATTTCAGATAAAACAAAATAAAGTTTTCATAATGCAACAATTCTTGGAAAACAAAAAAATCATCTATTCATATTATTATAATTAGACGCCTAAAGCGAAATGTAAATTCTGAAATAATTTGAAATAATTGTTCACCTTTTTGCCAATTAATAGTTGCAATAAAACTGTTAAGGCCTGGTTTGTATGTCAGGCCTTAAGCTAATGTGCATAAGCAAAAGACCTGAGGCTGTTTTCAGACTATTTTTACACTGCTCTTGTTTCTGCAATAAAACATATTCTGTGTATACACTACATCAGTGAATACATTTAATGTAATTGTTTAAAATGCTGTGTTTTCAGTCAAACAGTCAAAATACACATGCTCTTTTACCTGTTCATCAAATGGCATACAGTAGCAAAACATGCTCCTGCATCTCAAACAGATTGGTTTCCTAGGATCAGGGAGTCAATGCCATATGGTAAATGGATTCCATTTCACTATCCAGGGGTAAAATCCATCATGGTGAAAAATGCTGACTAATCTCTACGAGGGCAGACTTACTGAGCGGCTTGGGGGTTTCCCTCCCAGGCAAACTGATCAGAGCCTATTCATCTTATAAGGGACACAGGGTGCAGTTAACTAGATAGTGTATCATTCTCCATTAACACGCTTAACCATGGACCATTATTTCTATTGATTCAGGATCACTCAATTACATTTATTTCCAATGTTGTCTAATGGACAGAAAAGTACATTTTCACAACTTCTTTTCATTCAATAAGAACACTCTATTGTTTCTAAGTACTTGACATGGTTTGTATTTTAAGTGTTGGCTGGCCGGAGCTTAAAAATGGCTCATGTCTGATCATTGATCATATCTGAGGGACCGTCCACGGGCGTGTGATGAGAGAATAGTAATTACCCAAATGCATTCATGCATAGCCGAAGAGCACAGCTCCAGGTACACATACTCATTTATAACTTGAGTGGTCAAATGAGATATGGTACAGTAAATCCATCAATATGTCAGCCTGTTAAAGAACTATGAAGTGCTAACATATTGATCGATCTCTATATCCATCTATCAGAAGGATGAGTTTGTATCACACGCAACAAGCGATCAGCCCCTACCTCTTCACTGCCCAATGTGTTTTATCATCCTATGATGTTTTATGGCTCTCTAGATGTATACGGTTGTACAGTTGAACATTTGAAAGGAAAGGAAGTCTCAGAAAAACAGAACTAGCGCTAATAATAAACCTTCAATATCAGTGGTTTGCCCTATGACACCAAAGGGTGTCTTCTCTCAAAGTGGAAATTAGAATATTCCGAAAAAATATATATTGACACGAAAGGATATTGCTACTTCAGACGGTATTACAGACACAAAATTACATTCTTATTCCTGGATAACTGTCGGGTTTATGGGTTCATGAAAAAGGATTCTCAGAATTTAAACATGGTATTAGATTATTAGTAACTGTGTCACCTCAATCAGATTATGTAACACCTTTCAGTTGAGCTGAAATTATTGCAAAATATACTGTATGTATTATTCTATAGAGTCTCATGCACATACTGCCTATCCCTTAGACATGCCATTTAGAAATACAATGGTAATGCCTTTGCCAATCTTCACACTGGAGTATGTATGCTCAATGACTGACATGGCCAAATGAGTTGGGTAACCCTTTGAAATGAAATTGGTGGTATTTATGGTGATAATATTAATGGTAACCTACAACTGACCTCCTTGGATTGCCATATTCACTGCAATCAAACCACCTAATTTTAACATTAATCTGTAGAAATGGTAGGAATGTATAAATGGTTGTAGAGAAAGGTTGATTGGGTGAACAAGAACAGATGGAGAGAACATTGACCCTGGGAAACCACAGTAATTCCCAACAGTATCCCAACAGTATTACACTGGAGTAGTTTGAACAATCCAGTTTTAGCTTCTCATAGTTCAGCTTTAGAGTACTACATGGAGGGCCTCAATTATTTTCCATTAGAATTCACTGCAGGTGGGGAAAAAATACTTCCAACCTACAATAAAATGTGAATGTGATGTTCAGATTACCATGGATGTTGGTAAATAAGTATGAATTAACGCAGTACAGTACATTTATGTGAACAGATATTAGCCAAGATCCATTACATCAATATAAATGCATCAGAATTAACCCCAGTATATCAAATTCATTGTTCCACACTGCTGATGAAGTTAACTGCATTAAAACCACATGTGAGTGAGTCTAATTAGTGCAATGTCATTACGGTGTGAATAAACTTTCTCTAATAGTATAACAACAACAAGCATGTGGGCTAAGAGGTAATATTAGATGGAGTCTAAAACAAATACAAAAAGGTGATAAGTATCCTAATGAAAATAAAACCACTTAAACCTGCACTATGTAACGATGTGTGTACAGGTGTTTTTGGAGCCCCCTCTGGCAAGAATGCAGTTTTTCTTTCTAGATTTGAACACGATATCCTAGAAACCCCAGCTCTCATTGGTAGTCGCCGCTGGGATGACGCAGCATCAACATCCACTCTGAGACTTTGGTAACTGTGGTAACTAGTGACAACCCAACAGAAACA
This sequence comes from Hucho hucho, assembly GCA_003317085.1. Classification (NCBI taxonomy): domain Eukaryota; kingdom Metazoa; phylum Chordata; class Actinopteri; order Salmoniformes; family Salmonidae; genus Hucho; species Hucho hucho. The sequence goes on from QNTS01000464.1 coordinate 110,106, forward strand.
AGAAATTTGAGACTATGATTGCCGATACGATAACAATTACAGACAAGATTGAAGATAACTCGATTCCTTTTAGCGACAATGTCTTCATAACAGGTACTACAAAAATTATACATGTTATAATATTCATGTTGTCAGCCAGAAAGGTAGATGAAATTAAAGTAACAAGTAATTAAAAGCAGCAGTAAAATAACAATAGCGAGACTATATACAGGGGGGTACCAGTACAGAGTCAATGTGCGGGGGCACCGGTTAGTTGAGGTAATTGCAGTAATATGTACACTACCGTTCAAATGTTTGGGGGCACTTAGAAATGTCCTTGTTTTTGAAAGAAAAGCAAATTGTTTTGTACATTGAAAGAACATCAAATTAATCAAAAATACAGTGTAGACATTGTTAACTTCTTTGGGAGCAGCGCACAAGGTGACCGTTTTGGAGAGCCTGGCGTGCCCAAAGTAAAATGCCTCCCATTCAGGCCCAGAAAATAGGATATGCACATAGTTAGTACCATTGTATAGGAAACACTCTGAATGTTCTAAAAGTGTTAACATTTTGTCTGTGAGTACAACAGAACGGATATGGCAGGCGAAAACCCGAGGAATTTCTGTCCTGGAAAAAGTGGTTTTGACACATTGCCTCATTTAGAACCCCTCCCTTATGAAAATGCCCATATAAGGGCATATGAATGCAGTACCTATTGCTTCCTCTGGATGTCAACAGTCTCGAGAAAGTGTTCTGATTCTTTTTAGATGCTTTTAGAGCATAGAAGAAGACGAATAAGGAAGTGGCCACACAGATGTCAATAGAAGAAAACACGCATTCACGGCTGGCGCGCTCTTTAGTTTTTTCCTTTCTTATCGCCCAGTTTATATTCCGGTTGAAATATTATACTATTTATACATAAAAGTGTTCCTAAGGATACATTTAAAAT